>NJRP01000010.1:1407469-1436990 GCA_003063835.1 Aphaenogaster floridana | reverse complement strand
TTCCAATTTTCGAGTAGCATATTTGACGGGCGTTCGTTTATTTTTGAATTCTGTCGCTGCTGCAAACAGAAACGTTCTCTCACAGTAGTACAAGTCAATCATTTTTTCTACGTATTTTTAGCCTACGTTTGGAACGTATAGCTAATGATTCGAAAACAGGGATGATTTTCCTTCGCGAGAAGCACCCTTCCAATTGTCGAGTAGCATATTTGGCGGGCGTTTAGCCGGCCACGTTATTGCGAGCACACGAATCGGGCATTCATAATTCCGCCCGTTGCTCATCGCCGGCGGCGGACGGTGTAGCGGGCGAGTGCATATTCGTTCGGAATAGCACGCACCGACGCACGTGTGCGACGGCTACCACGTGTCAGTGAGCGGGACACGTCGGCGACGCGAGACAGTTGCTATCTACGTCGACGTGCCACGCACGCGAACCGACTGGAGGCCGTTATTCGCGGACAGGTTCACGCAGGCCAGCATAATTCCGGGATAACTCGGACAGCTGCGTATGATGCCCGTCGGCCGTATCAGGGGTACGATCTCCGCGGCGCATCGGGTGTCGCGTCCTCCCCTTCCCCTGCCCCAGCCTGCGATTAATTAATGCGTTAATTTATCAGCTCTCGTTCGGACGGGACTCGGCGCCGGCGCCCGCCGGCGCGCTTCGCGGAGCGTGCAACGAGGGTAAACAGGATGTAAACCGAACTCTGATCGATATTGACTCGTGTCATCAAGGTCCTGTTTGCCGCGCTCGTTTGCTCCTGTGGAATATCCCGCTTGATACGTCAATGGGCCCTAATTTTTCTAGACGATTTTAGTACACTGGCGTATCCTCCGGTGGCCTTTTCGTATATCATAAATGAGACATAGAGCGATATATTATTGCTATCAATTTCTGCTTCCCGTGTTTTTTTTTTATTCGGTTGACACCTTGGTCGATTAAACGTAACTGTCTTAAGACGTTTTGTGGTGCGCAAAGAAGGGTCGTTATTTCTGATTGTCGAGATAGGGACGAAACCAATGACGTTGACGAAACGATGTTTTTCGGCTCCGTAAGAAAAATGAGCGCAAATGGTAGGTTGCCTTCGAATGTCGATCCGACTATCGCACGAACGACGAATGAGTGTCACCGGCCATTAACGAGGCCTCGAATTTCAAATCCCGTTTCCGTGATTACCGCGGCGGAAACGAGACGGAGACGAGAAAGAGAAGAGATGGAGGTATTGAAGGGAAAGCACGGATCTGCGGCAGCTGGCGGGCGTTTTAGATCAGATCCCTTTCCAGAAAGTCGGCTTCCGAATGTCAATTTCGGCCGCCGATGCTGAATTCCCGACATTTACGGCTACGTGCCGTCCTGACTTACATCGATAGCCACCGTGAGGGAATTTCCCGGATTTTCCATTTGAGCATTCTTCCCGCGATCATCCGATAGTCAACTCGACGAAAGGGGTTCTATTCGAAAGGCATTTCTCTTATTTTTTATTATGTTATCGAACGTATCTGGGATTTCTAGGGATTTCGTCAAACTATAATAGAGTAATAGCTTATTTTTACCTCTCGTATATCCTATATACAATTAATATTTTACAGAGAGAAATTATTTATGAATTCTACATAGGTACTGATGACACACGGAAAGAACGGTTTAGCTGAAGTATCTAAAAATTTGGCCAGATACAGATCTGGAAATAATTGTTAGACCACCAAAAGTAACTATGTTGGACACTCAAAAACATGATGATAATGCTGTAAAAAGTGTTAATATTTTAGCAACTATTTTGGGCGTCCTACATAATTATTTTCAAGACCCAACAAAATTATTTTTAGATCTGTATCTGGCTAAATTTTTAGATATTTCAGTAAAATCATTCTTTCCGTGCACACGAAACAATACCTTCAAATCTTACTGTTTTCACAGCAACACGAACGTTTCACGCACGATACTTGCAAGTGGAAAGCAAGTTCTCCCTTAAACCACCTATTTTACTTTCAACATGATCGAGTGCAAATGCCTTGCATTTGTATCAGCCGGAACGTACGAGCGGCAGTGCGACATCAGTGGCTGTTGTCGGTATATTCCGAAAACGCGTTGTCGCTCGTTCGATATAAAATACGCAGGGGATAGCGGGAAAAGGGAGGGCGGCGGAGGGTGGACGGACGAGAAAGCTGGAGAGAGCCATGGTGAGAGATTCGAAGGGCTGGCGGATAGATAGGCGCCGGAGCGTAACTCGATATAGCTGCCAGCAAGCTGCCGGTATCGCGCCCCCCCCTTTCCCACCTTCCGTTTCCACCACTATCCCATCCCCGTGCGTCACCCTCGCTGGCCCGTCAACCCTCTCGCTCGCTCGCTCGCGTCCTACGGATGCAGGGTTACCCAGGAATATTCTCCGCGTAAATGCAGCATCGATGTTTTCTCAGCGACGAGGCCTCTCGATGGCATCCTCCGTGCCCGGTCCCTCCCCCTCCTCCCCCTCCCCTACCCCTGTGTCCCGTTTCCCGCATATCGCGCTCCTCCTTTCACGCGCCTTCAGCGTTTTATTCCGCGATCTTGGAATACTGCAGCTGTTACACCGTCGCTGGCACTGATAGGGGCCAACTGCTCGATATTCTTCGAGTCTAGGTGCATCGACCTTGAGCTTAGACGAAGGCGGCACCGAGAGTCTGCAGAATCGAGACCGATGTCAGCGGAAAACTAAGGAAAGAGATCCGCTTTCCCGGCCGACTCGATAACGCGAGGTCGATGTTTCTGCATTTTGATTTCGAATTTTGTTCCGCGCGCATGAAGGCGTCCGAAGCGCTTCCGAGATGAGAGTTTGTTTGATGCGTGCTATGTTTCTGGAGCTTGAAATTTCTGTCCGAATAATTCTCATTTTATTTAGATCCCAAGAATGAAATTTGGATGCAAAGAGAAAACATCTGTCAATTTTAATGTCGTAATTTCGATAGAATCATACGTTAAAATTCGATGGAGCAAATAAAAGATCGCGCAATGTCTCCCGAGAAACGTTCGAGAATGCTGAGTCAGGGCACGTACGTGATCCTAACTTCGCGATGTTATAATGATCGGCGAAGCGAGCGTCAAAGTTGGAATTCGATTCGACGACGGTAGCATTAAACTTAAGCCTGCAAGTTCGACATTCGGATCGGAACAGATCGCATCTCGGTAACATTAATATGTAAGACGTAAGAGCCAATTAGCGGTGGTTCGGTTCATAGCGGCAGTTCTTACTTCTTCGTCGTAACGGCGGCTTTGACGCGATTCGCGTTCACCAAAGTTTCCGAGACGGCTTTGTCCCGTCGTTTGCGAGAACTCGAGAACTCCATTAGCCCCGCGTCGCGCCACGAGCATTCCCGAAAACGGGAGCCACCCCATTGACCGAGATCCTTCAGGAAACTCCTCGAGAATGCGCCTTGCGGGAAATGGCCTTGAACTTGATTAGGTTCTAGCATCTTAAGATCTTTTTTCCCTTTCTCTACGCTGGGGCGGATATTCTATTCCAGGAATCGTCGAGAGAATTCTTCGCGCTTAATGCGTCTTCACGTCCAACTTCGTGAAGATTGTTATTGAGTTGTAACGGTGTCATATAAATCCGAATGCGCGACTCTCTGCATTCATTGACTTTTTGCTGCAATATCACCCGCGGTGTCATAACACTGCAGAGATTTTAGCTGCGCAATGTCGACATTCAAATACCTTTCGCTCAACTGTCCCATGTACAAGACAGGAGGACGGGAACAATTGCGACACGAAATGCTCAATGCGCGATGAAATATCCAGCGCGCGCGTCGCTCGCTGGTTGCACCGCGGGGACATCATGGATATTCCGATACGACGGTTTATAATAAATTCCGGCGGCAAACGCATTGCGTGCGATATTTAGACGCGCCTATATTGTGCGTCATGCTCGCCCCAATATTGCGAACATCCCGCATCCCGGACACGTACCAACGAAATTACGAAATTTGCAAACAGACGAGATGCAACTGCACGGGTGCGACGGCCGGGCGTGTTTTCCTGCAGTATCCGCCTGCTCTCGCGCATCGGCGCGATGTCCTTCCGCACGCCAGAAATCGAAGTGACCTCGATTAGACGACGTATCTACGTCGAAAACACCGCGGTGAATTAGCCGTGTGCTCTCCGCGAATATCTCGTGATTTTCGTCGAATTTCCTTGCCCCGGGCTGCTGTAGAAAATACCGCCCGAGATGAAGTTAGTATCGACCCGAGCTCGACTAATTACTTTGATACGCGTTTGACCGTGTTCGACCACACCCTGCCTATCGTTACGTGAAAATCGCGTGTTATTTACGCTCTCTTAGAGTAATATCCCAAATAACATTGTCTGCGTAGTAGTAGTTTCTGTTCATCGCGATAACAGCTTCATTTTCTACGTCATGATAAAAATGTCTAAATAGTGTGCCGGCTGACGAGTAGTGTCACGTTACGAGCTTTAACATCCTGGGATTTTTAATCATTCCCAGTCACTCTTTAATTAAAGGACAAAAAATATTATAATCCATCTGCCTTTTTATTGATAATTTTAATTTCGATGTATTACGAAATGTATAATTAATGTACTTTTGTGACGCACGCTAACTCGCGCAAGGGATGTATCAGGTGTGCGGCATCCTCGTCAGTGACGTTAATCGCTTTGTAAAACACTGGTGTTTCATTAAAATCGCATTCCAGCCCGGATTCACAGCGCCACGGATTTCTGTCCTGGCACTTCGGATTTAAGTGGATACGACCGAAGTTGGACGGTCGACGCGACGCCCGCTTGTGAAAATTGCGCCTCGACACGTGCGGCAAGAAATCTGTTGATCCGCGCAGCACATCCATTCGTTAATTGCCACCGTGCAAGAAACTCCTCGTTAAGCGCGCTTCCTCGTAAAAATTCCGCTTGAAATTATTGCCGAACGTTATTGCTAATCTCATTATCGCCGATTCGTCAGATCGTCGGGCGAGATTCGGTGCGCGGGCTAATTGCGAAGTACTTGAAGTACTTGATTGCAATTCATAATACCAATGAATTTTACATTTACAGCTTATCATATTGAAAAATGAACGAGATATTGAAGATATATACAAAAAGCATTTAGCGGTTAATGGCGCTGGGATGTGACGCGGTCAGCGTTTAAAGATCATATAAAAACTTTAGTTGCGGCTATCATGCCTGTAATGTCCCTTGCTAGGACTGAGAATGCCCTGTGCGAACGTAAACGATAAAATGACGAGATTGGGACCAGCGGACAATTTCGTTTTCGCCTGACGAGTGTTTCAAACAAGCTACCGAGCAACGGCAGCAGCAACCCCCAGCGTTCCTGGCAGCGATTTTCGGCCCCGACGATGACTACAGCAGTATTGGGAGGCGATGAGAGGGAAGGTAGCCAGGTCCGTGCTTCCGGTAGGGTGCGAGTGCTGACATAGAAGGCCGTGCACGTATTGCAAAATAATAGGCATGGGCAGACTAAAAAAAATATAGTCAGAAAAGAGAGGCGCCGCACGTGCTACACCTGCCCAAATCTAATTCCGTAATTTTTGAGCAAGTGAGGATTCAATTTGCTCCATATCACGCAACCGAACGTCTGGAGTGGTTCAGCTTTTTTTTTCTCGGTAAATGAAGTATCGCCTATCTATCGTCTCATTCTTTTGATTTTTGGATCAATTTAGAAATCGACCCTTTCAAAACCGATGTTTTCTCCCATGAATGAACCGACGAATACTCCCATCCATCCTTAATTTAAGCACGAAAATCGAGAAATCGAATATCGTACGTGAGCGGGCCTGCGCGTCGCGAATATCCGTTGTTTGTACCGAATACGACAGCCGATCGGCGAAATTGCGACGGACTGTGAAACTAGTTGAACAAAGTGTAATTACGAGCGCGACACTACCCCTCCATTTTCTCCTCCTCTGCGTCTATCCCTCGCACAAACGCGAGCGGTATTTGTTTTGGCGTGTGTAATCGGCCGAAAATTCGCAGCGTGTCGATACACATCGAATCGAGAGTGCGCTCGTACTGCATTATATATTATATGACCAATAATAATTCGGTGGATCTAGGATGGAATGTCGGAGGCGAGGCGACGAACTTATCCGAAGTGAACTTTGAAGCGCGATTTAGTATGCATGGAAATTGGCGCGCGCATGTATTGAGGTCGCGTTTGTAGATTACATCGATAGTTGAAAGCGTTAATTGGATACAGCGTTTGATTTTCATTAAATATTCCTGTCTGTGCCTTTCATTAAAGATTAACCTGTAATTAATTTAATTACATGTGTTGTTTGTTGAATTTAATCTGACGTGAAGATGTATTTAGTCTTCATTGCATCGAATTTGGTCCACTAATTAAAATTAAAATTAACAATTAAAATTTGGATGTCAAAATTGTTTCTATGGAAGTCTTTATACGAATAAGCTGGACAATTTGTTAAGCACAATTATTATATGATATAATTATATGATATTATATGATATAATTTATATGAAATAACTTTTAGTAATATTGACACGAAGACAAAAATAGGACAATACAGAAACATAATAAAATCCGAAACGTTATGAACTTTGTCACTGCAAGTTCAGTCAGAAATATCGATATCGGTAGAGGATTAAATCAGACAAAAATAATACAAAAAAATAGCAAACTCGTCTGGAAGTGCCGCGGGTGATGCTTGGAAATAAATGGCGACCTTAGGTAATAACTTGAAGACGCCCACGTGGATGCCCGGCACGATCGGGAAATACGACACGAAGGGTTGCAGCCGCAGAGTCAGTGTCCGCTCGGAGGGTTGTCGGGAACGTGCCCTGGGGTTGCAAAGGGAGAGAGTCCCGTAGAGAGGAATGGTTATGGCAACAATCCATAGCTACGAAGACAAAGGAGGAGCACAACCACATCAGAGAGAGAGAGAGAGAGGGGGGGGGGTAGAGCGCGAAATGGATAGTGCTGGAGCAGGAATCAGCCGACGGAAATATTTTAGCGCCGCGGGGCGAATCCCTTGATGACAATTCCAGCGCACGACCAATGCCGGCAATGGTGCGGCTTTTTTTTGCACGTCGCCGCCGCGTTCCACGCACGCCTCTACCCAGAGGCGAAATTACGTTCCATGTGCTTCGTGTGCCTCGATACCCCACGGACGCTTCGTTGAAGCTGTTGCTTTGATCACCGATCTTCAAGAGAGAGAGACACGCCGCGCTGCTGCGGTAGCATTTCGTGCAGGTGAGGCGAAACGTCGTAAAGGCTTGTTGGATCGAAACGCGCACCTTTGCCCTTTCTCGTGGACCATATTTTATCGATTTGCGCGACTTAGCTAATGCGTGAAATTTCATAGAATGATGTACGGCGGAGGAAATATCTTCTTTTATCATGAAAGGTAAAACAAATAACATTAAAATTATTTTCGAAACAATATTTTAAATTTGCGATGCGTAATATTTTTTAAATATATTGTTAGATGTTTACTTGCTCGATTATTTAAAAATTTTTATATTGAGGAAAGATAGCGTGTACATTTTATCAAGTGGAATAATTCTTTTTCCTATTACGATTTATATTGTGGAAATCCTGTTTCCATTCAACGTATTTTATTCGATTTTAAGTGATAGTTTGCAAGTCCATTATAGTGGTTATATGAATGAGTAAATAGGATTGCGAGTGTTTCTCCGCAAGCATTATGACATGAATGTTTGATAGTTGCGAAACCGAAACGCAGATTGCGCGTGCAGTTTATTTCGTTGCGTCCGACATTTAGGGATGGGAGAGGCCAGGTTTATAGGCACGAGGATGGGCGGCAGTCGATGCAGGATCGAGTGTAGTTGGTAAACTCGCGCCGTGGTGAAAGCCACGGCACAAAGGCTCCTGTAACACGATGTCGTTTACTCGAGAGCCCCTATCAAAGCGTCCGAGCGGTCAGTCCAAAGATATCGAAGCACGCGTCACGAAGCATAACGCAGGAATTCTGCTTCCGGGATCGGTAAGCTAGTTTATTATTAAATCTTTTTTGCAATGCTCCCTCTACAACGCCTGGATTAAAACGTCACGTGGCGCATGTACTTTTTTTTACGAACTCTACCCACGTGAAACTGCATTATATAGCGCTCTCGCATATTAATTCTTTTTTATCGTCATACCGTCGATATTATAATGCGCAATTCTGCATTTTAATTTGCCGATAAAGATATTTCTAGAAGTGACGTTTAATCCAAACGTACTGTTAATCTCGGTCGTTTGTTATTGATAGATAGAATTTTACTTCTTGCGAGAAATAAATGGTACATTCGCCCATTTATCAAGCCGAGTTCGAAGAGGTGTGTTACAACTGTGATAAATCGCGCTGCTCCGAATTGTACCTATTGTTGTTTCAGCCTGCAAACATGGAAATTTACAGGTTGATCTGTTTGCTTCCCCTGACGTTAATAAACTGACACGTTAAATAATTTAGAGAGGCATGTATATTGATTTTTATTATTAGATAAACGAACGGTTTTATTTATTGTTCTGTCGGGTTTATCGATGTACAACGCGGGAGGTCTTGTTGTATTAAAATAAACAAGCGTTATAAATATAAGTTGCGCGATGTAAAATCGAAAGGACAGATTGCGTAGTACAATTTGCAGCGATGAAACCTTTCAATGGCCCTAAAACGAGAATTGTAAATATTTGTTTATGGTTTTATCCCCGAGTTTTTCAACCTATGGCTATGATGTATTATAACGGACTGTAAACTGTTTGCAAGTAAACAGAAGGCGATTGCATCGATGAAATTACGATCAAGATATATGATGGCAATGTCAATATTTTAATTTGATGGAACCTAGTTCTTTTGGAATATATACGTAGTTTTTTTATTAGAGATAAAATGAAAAAAAAAACGATATTAAGAAAACATTAAGCTATTATATAACAGTGAAAAATAACGGGGTAAAGATTGAAGGCAGATATTTTAGACTAATAAAACGTTAGACAGCTTCAATAATTCCGATATAGTAATTATTTTATATCTATATCTATAATAGCTTTAGTCACACATACACACACATTATAATAACATTGGCACGATTGTGTTACTATTTCATTGCGGCAATGTAATAGCAATTATTATTATTATCGTTACTCTTAATTATACTACGTACATTACAAACAATAATGTAATATTATAGCATTCGATAAAATATGTTACTATGGGGACAACGTGCAGACTCATCATAGATGTGCAAGTAGATCTGCGAAAATATTATTTCTTTTCGCGTTCATGCACGAACCTCGTTAAGCTGCGCGCTATGCGCATCGTTTTTTCGTCAAATGGCAACGAAACTACCGGTCGCGAACGTTGCGCTTTCTTTCTCTGGTAAGCGGCAAGAAAAGCCGACAGCACGTCAACCGTCGGCGATTTATTGCTAATTATTGTTCCGCGTGTGGAGTCCGGTAAAACCACAAAACGAGCGGAATGTCCTGCGCGCGAGACGTGCACACGTAAAGCCCTGACACGCGAGCTGTGCCGCGAAGCGTGTATAAAATCGCCGCCGACATTGATGGATGCGAAATCGGACCTTAAACCAACCCACGAAGCCCCGGCTTGGTCCAGTCTCTGATACATAGATATTAGAATAACAAATGGTGCCCGGAGATCTCGCTCCTCTAAAAAAGAAAAGTGCCGAAGGACAGGTTACGTTTTTGCATACTTTGCGCGATTTTTTGCTCCGCAGCTTGGCACTTTCACGGTGACTCGGAGCTCCGAAGAGGCTAGAGAATATTTCACGGAGTGCTTAGGAATGAAAGAGCTGCCGCGAAGAGTCTAGACGCTATTTAATTTACATTTCTCAGCTGCGTTATATTACTCTTGACACACGCAAATTATAATCGAAATATGACTTGCGCAATTATAATGTATAATGACTTTAGGTCAGATATCTCTTTTCTAATTCTTTCAACATTTTCTCTTTAGAAGAGGAAAGCATATTGGGAATTTCGAATTTCATGGCTTGTTCGCTGCGAGAAATTACACGCCTTAAAGGGGTCGGCACCCCGTGTACGAGGTTTTCGGGCTGAGGGTGGGCCGACTCTAAACGCGATGCGATACCAATTTGGGCAATTAAACGATCCCCATCTGCAGGGGGCTAAACGTGTTATCTGCTTGGTTATATCCGTAGCCGCAGCCTCCTCGTCGTATCGCGCTGTCCCCTTACCCCCTCGCTATCCTGCCGCGACTTCATCCCACCGAAATCCTGGGGGATGGCGTAACAGCACCGTATCTATCGGTCTCGTGAAACCTTGTTACACGTACTCGCAGTTGGCGCCGTATTCTCATATCGTCACCGCCGCGATCTTGCTCGGCGATGTCTCTGTGGTATTCCTGAGGACACTTCCCATATCGAATAAGACCTCAAAACGTTTCCGCAAATATCGTTCGGAAATACGTGCGCGTAACAAGGGAGTCATTAGTAGATCACAATAATTCTAAATGAATTTTGAAGCAACCGCAATGTCTTGTAATAATAAAATGATCAACTTATCGATCCCTTAAATTTTTGTAATTGTATTAATATCTTCTATATTTACCTATGCCGAAAGAACGATTTTGCTGAAGTATCTAAAAATTTTGCCAGATACAGATCTGAAAATAATTATGTTGGATCATCCGAAATAATTATGTAGGACGCTCAAGCATAATGACAATGCTGCAAAAAGTTTTGACATCCTAGCAAACAGCTTGAGCGTCCTACATTTAATTATTTATTATATATTATTATACATTTATATAATTATTTTGGATGATCTAATATAATTATTTTTTCTGATCTGTATCTCACTAAATTTTTAGATACTTCATCAAATTCATTCTTTCCTCGGTTTTTTTATATCGTCATTATTTACAAAATATATATTAATCAAACTTGTTTTGATAGTAATCATATCTATTGATTCTCGAGTTCTTCTGGCGTAGCGTTACGAGAACGTAACGAAACTCGCGGGAGATACTTATCTCGCAACGCAGATGAAACCGGAATCGGAACTCGCTCTGGCGTTGCAATTTACCAAGTCACCGCCGGAACTTTCAACTTCGCCTAACGAATTCGAACAAATTTTAACTGGGTATTCGACATTCTGCGCGACCACGGAAGATGCAGATGACATTTCTCGCTCAAGGTATCTCTTCCTTGAACTTTCGTATCCAGTTTCGACTTGACAAAGTTGAACAACTTTCGATCGATCGATCACGATGTATCATATACCGTTTTCTATATCAAGCATTTTGCCCTCTTCTGAGCATTGAATTTGCAAAGATTACAGATATTTATTTTGTAAATACCGTGATAATTGCATAAAATTTTCTGATTTAATAACAAAGATAATTTTTATCTATAATATTTTTTAATTTTTTATAATCTGATTTTACAATCAAAGTAGATAAGCAAACAAGGTAAATATAAATAAGTGCTTTATTTATAATAAATAATTTTACATGCAGAATCAACTATCTTATCTCATAATAACTAAATACAATATACAAAATGCATTACTTTTTCTAAAAATGTATCTCGATAGATTTACGATCTCGTCATTTCTTAACCGGGCAGCGAAGGCGTAAAAAACAAATACCATGAGTTTGGAAAACCGCAATTCCCTGAAGTAACTGTTGCATTTTAATGTCGCGGTTGAACCCGCTAAAGTTACGCTCGTTTAAAAATCTGGAACGTTCTTCAACCCTCCATTATGAAAAAGTTCATGATTTTTTCACAATTGAGCCACCGAAGTCACCATCCGAAACCAAGAGTTTTATCGGCAAGTTGCAAAATTTCTGTCGGGAAAGCACGAATTATTTCGAGAGAAGAATGTGTCTATTCATGACGCGAATGCGCTCAAAAAAATGAGAATGCTGGAAGAATGGCGAAAAGAAATAGCTTCGCTAGTCACTATTGCGTATTCTTGCTGTTATAAATATCTGTTTTGTTAGGGAATTGTGGTAGAAAAAGGAATTGCAAGAGTTACTTGACTCACGAATAGTTTTTCATTGTACTTCTTTCGCTCTCTTCCTTCTCTACCATAGTTAACAGAAAGAAAACTTTTTTCGTATAACTTAAGCAAAGTTTGTACTTTTCATATTGGCCAAAATTATTGTGAATATATATAAATATATTTCTTTTGCACTTAAAAATGCATTAACCAGTTCTTTGGTGGACCCGAAATCAACGTTTTGTGCCAAAACTGGTGAGAGCGAATAATTTCGTATTTTACATGGAAGCTTATCTATAAGGGTCTTTTTGGGTCGCTGATGACGAATCCAGGATCAAAATTTCAAAATTCAAAATGGTGAATCCAATATGGCTTTTAGCGGCTAACTTTGATATTCCATTATGGAAATGTATTACACTCGGTATGCTTTTATTGTCGCAGATAACGGATTGGTTCAAGACATTCAAACTTTGTTATTTCATTTTGAGTATGCACATAATGGAATACCGTTAGTTACTAGAAGCCGTCATATTGGATCCGCCATTATGAATTTTTCAAATTTGAATCCGGATTCATAGTCAGCGATCCAAAAAATGGGTGTATCAAGTTTCAAGCAAATCCGTCGAAAATTGGTAGAGTTATTCATGGTGGCCATATATGTCCCATTATCAGTGAACTGGTTAATTAGAAAAGTTAATGGAAATATCATTTATAATTAATCAAACGCACAGCAGTAGTTTTAATACATTCTGTTGATGATGATGATTATGCTCTACATTAATATGTAATATACAGTTGTAAAGTAATCATTATTATTGTCAATGTGTACCTTTTAAAGTAGGCTTTATGACTCTTACAATTAGAGAGACATATACTCAAAGTAGGCTATTAACTTAATATTCTGGCCTTAACCGCTAGATTAAAGCGAGCAGAGCGAACAAAGCAACTTCGTCAAGGGTGCGAATAATCCCTTCATCGACCCTACGTAATAATTGACGTTAATGCTCGCGTTCGCAGATGCCAATCGTATTCACGAGAATGCGAAAATTGGTTTTACGAGCCCCTCGTTTCCAGAAAGTGAGACTAATCAACTATTAACCTTCCACGTGCTTCTGATATCAATGTGTCTAAATTCAAACACGCGTAACGAAGGTTAATGTAATGTCGCCCTCGTTTTCCCTCATCTTTGTTCTTCCGCGATAGGGGAAAATTCGTTTAAAGATTCCACACAAGTTGCGAAATAACGCGATGGTCCCTTTGCGTGGAAAATTTCAAGAAGGCATGAAATATTTATTACGAATAAAATCGCAATCATCGACAGTTTGGCGCGTATCCTTTTGAGGAGACTTTTGCTATCGATTGGTAAATATTGATACCAATTACTCATCGCAAACAGTACCGATACTCGAGAATTTAAAGCCGAAAGGACATAGATTCTAATCTACCTAAGCGTTTTAAAAATGAGTTTGCGATTCTCATCTTTTAATGTTTATACAGAGACAAGAAAGGTAACATTTTCCCTTTGATGCATTCTTTGATACACGTTTTAGATTGACATAAAGTAATAAAATTATGTTACTATTATTTGCATCTTGGTTTCTCGTTTCGATGATAATTCTCTTTTTAGACGTTTCAAATGTACGTATTCCCTTAATAACCAGCTGCGCTCGTATGCGCAAACGTATAATTGGACTTTTCTCCCATGCGGCGCAACGTAAAAACTCACGACCGTCGGCTGACCCGCATTTCGCGCTGAAATAAGAGCATCATAACTCTAACACGAAAGAGGAGTCTCATAAATAGATAAAACAGCGCGACCCGATAAACATCATAAACGATTTACCAATAATTCCGGCACATCCATTCACGTGCTTTCATCGCCTACTCCATTCAGAGATCAACTTTCTAAAGCCATTTCGATGAAAAAAGTGTGCTTTCATGAGATTCCAAGCGATTGTTATATTTCTTTAATTATTGAAAGCATATATATATGTAAAAAAATGAATACTTAGGCCTCAAAGAAAATGTAGACTTAAGTCATCTATAATAAAACTAAATTATTGCTTCGGTGACTATATATACCTACATATATATATATATAATATATATTGCCATATATATGTTTCTGTACATGGCAATGGGATAAAGTCGTTAGTAAAATTATTTAAATTATATTTATGAAACATTTTAAGATCTTTTTTACCATAATATCTAAAATTATTTATAGTGAGATTTTCTATCGTTGTCAACACTATATTTGCTAATTTCCTAGTTAGAGGTATTGCATTTAATCTTGATATCGAGCATAAGACGGCAGCAAATAAGTGGAATAATCGCTTATTTCGCGCAGCGCCGCAAAACGACTCGAGCTGCATATGTGCCTGCTTTGGCATTTATGGGGGCATTTATACTAGCTGGTGGTTATATAACGGTACAGTAGGGGTAGTTAGGGCTGCGATACTATCAGCGGAGGCGCCTCCAATCATTCCCCAATTAGCAGCTGATTGCGTACAGTCCCCGATAGAACTTCGAACAGCTATAGCTTGGGTTAACTGAGAACCCTGAGAAGAGGAAGAGAGAAGAGGGTAGAAAGAGAGAGTGAGAGCGAGTTGGAGTTCTATATAGGGTGGAAAGGAAGATAGGGTTGGGAAGTACGAGTAGACGACGAGCGGAGGAGGGGACGATTTGCAACGTTAATATCCAACGATGCGAAACGGCTCGGGCGCAATATCGGTGATCGCGCAAATTGCGATCGGCAATGGCGATCTTTATACACGGACTCGTGCGAGGGATAATATAATGGTATCATTAAAGATAGCGCCGCCGTTCCACGGTCGTATTGTTATTGGAAAATCGTCCGGCGCCGCCGTCCTTCGGGGGTTAAGTCTCATTTTTATAGCCCGCCGCTTGATCTCCACTTTTATAGCGGTAGATGATGGATTCCGTTGAAATTTTCATTTTTGCAAATATGACTAGCTGACTATTGTTTGAACGCAAGAGATCTTTAACGAGAGAGAAAGAGAAAAATGTTATTAACATGTTATCAGTTTGCAATAATTAAATTTGTTTTATTCTTGTTTCTTTTTAATTGAAGATCGTTTATTCAAGAATTGCTCGTTGTATTAATATTATTAATAGCACTGGGAAGGGGGAATAACACATGCAATAAAATAGAAATATCTGAAAGATATAATATTACGGTCATATACTATTTTTTATAGCTGTCATTTACTCTTCGATCGTGAGTTGAACGTATCATAGTCACGTTCTAGCGCACTTCATATAGTTATGGTTATCGAAAACTGTTTTTATTTCTAGCAAATTCAATTAAATAAACCCGAATCCTCCCACATGGAGACAAATACTATCGTGTTAGAAAAAAAATGACGAGTGGTCTCTGCAAACATCGGTTTCAACGATTTGATTAATCTTGAATCTCTTGTTAGCGGCGATCTCGTCGGTTTAATCTTTTTTTTCCATCGATACCAGACAGAATTGCAAATCAAATTTTGTCAAAAATATACGTTGCTTAAAAAATAGCAGGAAATGGAGGAATAGAAAAACTCAATTAATCCACCATATCACAGTGAGGAAACGAGAATGGATAAAAAATGTACCGTTTATATAGCAATTTCAATCCATCGACGTATTAAATCGTCTCGATTTTACAAGAATATCTCTTTGGCTATATATAATATTTTATAATTAATTTATACTCCCTAAAAAAAATATAATACGATTTTTTATGGATGCTTCGCAATAGCGAGTTTCCAATACAATAAATGCTGATAATTGATTTACACGAACATGGAAGTTCACGCATTTGTCGTATTGGGGGAAGAGGGAGGAGAAGCATCCTAATAGCCATGTCGCGACGACTCAACGTCGGCACTTTGTGCGTAACATCCAAATGGAACGGCGCGCCGTTAGTCACATCAAGCAGAAAAATGGGCTAATGGTCCAGGAGAGTGGAAGGGGGAGGTTAAAATGTTGAAAGTGGTATCGCGCCGTCCGAAAGGCGCTAACGACGACCTTTTCTCGTTAACGTCCATTGTCTCTTAGGCGGATTAGCCTTTGAATTTGTTGTCGTTTAATCCGTGGACAATGCGGCCAAGCGAATCTTTTCGCTACCTCCGTCAAACAGTTTAACGAGAAGTATTGCGCTCTAATTGTTCCTTGCGTGTTGCAGAGTCTGGCGACCTAGCCGTTGCGGCCCATCATTCCTCGGGGACCGATAGCGACGTTGACGACGACGATGACGGCGTCGTCGTCAGTGACAACGGTGGCAGCGATGAGGAATCGTCCGAACAAGAAGTCCACCACGTGCCAACGCGGAGGCAGCTGGCCGAACAACGATCTCGACGCGAATTATTCAGACGGCTCCGAAACCACTTCAAGACGTCAGGACATCACGCTCAGGTGCGTCCGATGGCGCTCGACGGTGTTGTGTTGGAGAACAAGGGTGGAGTGACGATACTGAGAGCATGTTGAGTGCCTGCGGCCGCGATCGAATGATAAAATGCGTCCGTTAAGGGTGACGATACGGCACTGAGTTTTTTTTTACAAATAATCATACGAGAGTTAGAGTTGTGTGACTTCGATTTGAAATGCTGCGACAAATGACGAGCGATGTAGTGAGAGCAATTCGTATTGTGGGTCGAGAGAAGATTTGTAATTCAATGCTTTACATGTGCGTTGCGTTTTGGAAGATTAAATTGGATTATGATGCACTTATGAAAGTTTATTGAAAATTTTACAGCGGCAAAACTTTTCCTTGTTTTTATTTTTACGATTTATGTGATATTTTACATTTATTGATTTCACATATTCTCATATATAATTTTATAAAGGTTTGTTAAATCACATTATACGCATCGCTCTTTGGGAGGCACAAAGAATCATTTCATACAAAAATAGAAATTTTTACTTTATCAAAATTTCTTTATCTACATTGCATCTGTTATGTTTGATATAGACGCGTATATTTTACGTCATGTTCAGGAAATTGAACCTTCCTCGCTGACATCTTCTTCAAAGAATTTCTTACAAATGTCTACGAAGAAACTACGGTACAATTACATGGGAGAGCACCAAGTATTTTCGAAAGCGAATGTTTCCCTTGAAAACCGAACCGAGCTACTACATTGCGGCGAATGAACACGGCGAAACGTGAAATTAAGGAAAACTACAGACGGAGCAAACGAGAAAAATAGAACCTCGCGAACTCCCGTCGGTCACGCACGCGTTTTCGCGTGCCCCGAACAAATTACGAAGATATTCTTACGTATTTATATTTGTCTCTCTTGACGTTTTGTTTCCGCGATCATCACACAAATCACACAAATTATCGCAATTCCCTCCGCGAATCTTCTACGCCGCGTAATGGCGAATACCCAAGCAATTTCGGGAAACAGCGAGTATAACACCCGGTGAAAAGAACGCGCTGAGATGTTCACTGCCTCTCTCATTCCAGCTGCATGCATTAATTTGCGTAAATTATGAGTTCCTGGTCTCTCTCGTAAATAAATCCTAATTAGAAACATATTTTATATTTCCATATTTTACATTTTTAATCAAGATAATATTTCACGTAAAAGGGACGTATGCATATCAAGTTATATCTCACTTTCCTGTTTGTAGCATTTTGACATCGCGAAAAATACGGTATGCTTCTCTCTCATCAAACTGCTGAATGTAACGATTTGAATAAGAAAAATTTTACTTTATCGTCATAATTTTAACAATACTCATATTATACACGCGATATTTGATCGCTTATGAATATTTCACAAGCCGAATGCCGTTTCCTGATTCCTGCATTCTTTGTTTCCGAAGCAGGAACAAAGCGAGCGTATATAACAAATTTATTGGACGTCGGAGATATGACAGAAATGTTAACGGGAGAGAAGGAAAAAGGGAACCAGAGGGAAGCCGTCCAACAAAGTAGAAAAAGTCGATTCCCCGACGACTCGGACACGCGTCATCGCGTGTCCCGAACAAATTAGTGATCCCTGACTCCGCTATGGCTGATTTATTCGTCGCGGTATGCATCGTCCGACGAATTATCTCCGTCCTCGTCGGGCACGTGGGCTGAGGATTGAATATGTGCAAAAATCGCCGGGAACAGCACGTAAAAGTTTCGCAAACGGAAGTGCTTTAATCTATTCTCCCCCAGCGTTAATAGAAAGTAACTTCGGACGGTGACTCTCATTCATGCTAATTTAAATTTATGGCAGGCTCGAGTGAAGCTACCGATGCGGTATTTATTGATTACCTTGATTACATCGAAATTAATTTTGCCAAATTCCGTTTCGTTGCGTGAGATTCCGATTGCTGTTCTTATTAGACATCCGTATGCGCCGTTTTTAACCGGAGCATATTGTGGGCGGAGGTTAACGAGACTAACACGCTAATGATGGCAACGTTAATTACCGTGCTAGATAAACCGCCTAATCGTCGAGCGAGTGGACACACTAATTAGGCGCTCGCCCGTTGATCGAACGGATCCCAATTCGAGATCAGTGAGAAATCGCGAAGCCAGAGATTGAATTCCTCGTTTCTTGAAAAGCATTCATTTGTTTGGTGTACACACAGATTCCCTCGATCCATCAATATAACTTGGCGTGTTATTTAAGCAAGATTTACAGTTCTATTAATCGCCAATGATGCGCGACTGAAGTATTGAATTTATCAATCGTTGTTAATTTGTCATCGTTAATTTGTCTTGTATTATTTGCTTAATTTGTTTCAAATTTCAAATATCGCCAGAGTGATTAATGAAATTCGTAGGTCAAGAACAATTGGATTAATTTAATCTTTCACAGGATTAAATTCATGGGTGCACGAGTGTTCAGTTTACTATTTAAATAATGTGAAGTTCGTTTAACGTGATGTACGATCTATCTCATATTACCGCGTTACATGATGAGCAGGACTGAAATTGGTCGCATGCATTTCATGTTATACACACCAGGGAAAACGTTGCATCAGTCTCGTTATGGAGCTTTTGTATAAAATATAGCGAAGTGAGTGACAAATGTGAAAGTGCACTAGATATTAATCGAAATAAGCCACCTACTAAAACCCGAAATAGCATTTTATAAATTAATAGCGCTTGTCGAGAAATGACATAAACAAATATCGTTGGCCTAAGTAGAGAGCGGTGCAACGCTTTTTATGTGTGTATACTTGTGATAGGTGTGATTGCGTTCATTGTTACTTTTACTAGTACCATTTAAAAGATTTGTACAAGAACGCTAATTGTAGTATTACATAAGACGCCGCGAGTTTTTCATCGACATGTACAAAAACGCTTTCCTCCTCAAGCCTCGACAAGCGGATTCTCGAAGGTGTGCACGCACGTGACGTCCGTAGATTCGCCGTTCGATAAGCGCTCGAAGACACAAAAGATACGCGGCTAAAGAGAGAAACACGGTGTTGCAGTTTAGATTTACGATAGATAAACGAGACACTTAATTCTTAAGATAGAGAGTTTCCTACATAGGTGGCACGCGAGCGAGATGCGCGCCGAATCTAATCGCTTAAGGCAGACACCGACACACCATTCCACATCCACGAGCGCGACGCAGCGTATGTGATTTTTTTGTAAATACGTGTGAGTGCGGCGAGGAAGACGTTGAAGAAAAAAAAAACAAGCACGACGCTTCGCTCTATTCTTTCCCATTTTCTCGTGAAGGAAACGAGTCAGCGAAGAAAGCCGCGCGATAATTGTGCTGCCGATCTCTTCCATAGCGGGACGACGAGGGTCGCATGAGCTTGGCTTCTTCTCGCGTGTGTACGTACGTGTGCGTGTGTGCGCCTCTGTTTACGTGCGTGTATGGTAAACTCGTCGAAAGGGGATATTGTAGATGAGCAAGCATAATGTCCAGGAGGAACGAGCACTCGCGATCGCGGGAATACTTTTCCGGGCTAGTCCAGGCGTGCGTGATGACGTAGATGATGAAGAGGTAAGAGAAGATGTGCGCGTGTAACACAGGGTAGACAATAGGGACCATCGAGAGGGAGACTGCTACTAGGAGCGAGCGAGAGCGATGGCGCGGGGCGGCGATGTTCGTTTCATGAATATTTCAACATCCGTCGACGACGGTAAATACCGAGCGTCGTGAAATTATGTTCTGCGAGCCAGTCGACCCAAATACGCGTTCCTCGCGACAAGAGGTTTCCTGCGAAGAATATTATGGCGACAGCGTCGGATGGTGAACGATAGGAGAGAAATTTACCTGAGGACGTTGTCTTAGACGGCGGATATAAACATGCTGAAGTTGTAGAAATTACTGGGATTGTGTAGGTACCCCTGTATATTTGAAACAAATCGTGGAGAATATTCATTCTCGTATCTATTGTGAGAAAATGTACATCCGTTAATGTTCCCAGAGTTTTCTGTCGCTTAAGTAATACAGTAATATTATTCCCAAGGCGAATTTTCAAAAACCGCCGCTTTTGCAAACGTACGATCCGGGAGATGATCATACCCATTGCGGGATTACAGCGCATATTACATTTCGAAGTATAATGGAACGTTCGGAGCGTTTACCGTACCGACCGCATACGCACGGCGTATTACATTTTGAAGTATAAAATTGTTTCACGATGCCGAGTCTTTGAATTTTCTCTCGGAGCTCTCGGTTCCGGAAGAACGCAATCTCTATTCCGCGGGCGCACCGTGTATACAAGAGGCGGGTTCGAACTTTATTACGGAGGAGCGGCGCGCGGGCAAGTCTCAGAGACTTGCGGGCGGTTCTCGATCGACCGTGAACGGGAATTCATTCGGCACCAAGAGACGACCGGGGTTAGTAAACCCTTTCGTTGCGCGTAGGAGGAACGGGTCAATAATGACGACGTGGCAGCCTCGACTCGGCTGGTAGTTGAATCGCGCGTCGTCGAGAAGAAGAGCGCGAGACGGGGCGCGGGGGTGATCGCGGAGGCACGGGGGAGAACGTGCCACCTGTTACACCCTCGCCTTCTCGGACTCTTCTCTCCCCCCTCTCCCTCCCGCATGGGGCGGCGTGAACGAACGTAAAGTCGAAAGTTCGGGGTACCTTCGACTCTTCGGTGGAAACTGGCTATCGCGGAGTGTTTTTCGAGCGATAGTTTTCGAAAGTTTTCGTTTCTGGGGATTCTATTTGCGACGGCTAATTTAATCGTTTTTATCCGACCATTATTGCGATTGCCCTGTGATTTATATTATTTACGATCTTCCGAGATAAAAATTAATGATCGATTTCATTTGCGATCCTGTTTATATCGGGCCGGATCGTTCAACGGAAAGCGCCGAACAGATTTCTTTTTAAAATCAAGATGTACACTGAAAAAAATCCATGTATTTTTACATGGAAATTACTTGTTCAAAACCGGAAAATTACCTAATTATCACTGTAATTTTTTTCCACATTTTTTAAAGTGAAAATACATATTAATGGTAAAATATAGGTGAAATTACTATTTTTATGCAAAAAATCACTTGTAATTTCATGTGAAATCACTTGTAATCACTTGCAATTTTTCATGTGGGTAGCAATACTGCATGATTATGCTGGGTCGGAAAAAAACCCAGCATAATCATGTAATTTCACACAGATATTTTTTTCAGCGATAGTTTCGAATTATTGGTCGAATTTGCACTGCGAGTCCGCCGTTCTTTGCTCGCTCCTAAGCAACCAGCAATCGTGACGCATCAACTACTTATTTCGTGGGAATTTTTTTCTCCGAGATATACGTTCGCCTATACGTGGATACAGTGGATCGACCTGTCTTGGCGGGGCGAATCGTGAAATCGTGCGAGATGGTCAAACACAATAAGCTTGGAACTATGTACTTAACATGATAAACCATGTTCGAATAAAAATGTCACATAATATAGTGCCTATTTTATTACTGCTTCAATCGTAAGTGTAGGCGTTAAACGTAAACTTAATAAAATCGACGGCAGTAAAATAATATCGGTGAATAATCGATATTCGAGCAAGTCCAGCAAATCCGTGTTGGACGTCCCAGCAAAAATGAGGTATGTACATTTTACTTTTTCATTCGGTTCATTTTAACAAACTTTAACATTATATCTTATCTCAGCGTTCTTTTTTTCGCACTTGCAACTATTCTATTCTACAGGAACCAGCAAAATTTGTTACGGATGATAAAAATTTCTGCTGGCACCTGTGCCACTTTCCGAGCCGGCGTTTCCTGCAGAAAAAAAAAGAATCTTGGTCGTTTAACGGATAAATACCGTGAAGAAAAATTCGACGTCGCGCGTCTGTATTTTTTTCCCAAGCCGCGCATTACTTTCCATAAAAGTGTCGAACGTGATATCAACTGATATGCGATCAATGCAGCTCTCACGCCCGGCTGGGCGATAAAAGCTGCCGCGGAATACAGTCGCGTCGGCCTCGCCTTTTAGCGCATCGCGCTTTCGGATGTATCGCGGCTTTTATTGCGCGTCGATGCGTTTTTCACGCTCGATCGGCACAGCAAACTACTCAGTATATCCACATAGTGTCACGGCAACCCCCGCGTATCCCCGCGAGCTTCATTCGACGCTATCCGCGCATTCTTGTTGCGCCATAACCGTATAACACGTAGCCGTGTTGCCCGATAAACCGCGATCGATCAAGCTGGCCAAAATATGTCGACGCGTCAAACGCAACCGCGTTTTTTAACATCTCGATGTTTCACACCTTCAGCATGTCCCGCCGTGACATAACGACGGTGCATCGTGTGCGGCGCGATCCGTGCATTACCGTGCTCTTCTCACGATCGCTCGTGTGTCAACAATTAATTCATTTGTACCGCTGCACTGGCATAAATACAGAAGTGCTTGCTTTCGCGACGCTTTTGTGTGCCATGTATAAATACGGTATCCGATAAAACTTTCTCCACCGTCAATTGCGCCGATAACAATGCGCGGTTGTGCATCAGAGCCAAGTCGATTTAATTTAATAATCGAACGCAACCAGCTCTAGTCGATAAAATCTGCCGCAAACAAAGTTCTATCGAGAATTTTACCTTGCGTTAAAAAATGCCATTGAATTAAATATTGACATGCTTTTTTGAAGTATCGCCACTTTTGCCACATTACATTCATTTATGTACGGTTTGAACGATATTAATGGTATTATAACCGGAGTGATCGCCATCTCTGGAAGATTTATCAATTTTATTAACGATTATTAATACATTGCAGAAATTAGCGACTGTATCAACGATAATTTAACAAGTTGTAAAATTGAGATCTATCCAGCAAGTTAACTTTTTCTAATCTGCCCGTATAAGCTGACTTTCTGCAATTTTGATACTTTTCGTTATGATTTGTATATACACTGTTAAAAAAATCTGTATTAAAAATAATATAAAAATGTGGAAGTTTTTATGCAGATACCGTATATGAAATTTCAAATACGAAAACTTTAATATTCCTAAATCGCCAGTAAATAATTAACATATAATACATTGTAAGACGACTTGACTGGCCATAGATGATATTTTTATTACTACGTATCAACCATACGGATTGTGGTCCTCTACGTGTAACAAATTTAATATTAATAAATGCCAAAGCATCTATTCTATTCTCCCCCCTCCCCCCGAACAAATACGAAGTTGAAAATTAAAGGAGCTAGTGGTATTTCGAAAATAAAAGTATCAAGCAGTAATATACAAATTAATATACAATTGTAATATACAATTCATATACAAATGTTCTCATTTTCAATCAAAAATATCTATTATTACCTTGCGTATTCATAAAATTTTAAACGGGTTTTTAATATTCAATGTTGTGTGTATTAAATTTCATATTAGTGATTAAAATTCATGTTCGTATATGAATTTAGCTATACAAGTACAAGAATTTTTATTTCAGGTACTCAGTTTGTAAATTTTATTTACCGTAGTATCGTAAATGTGTTGTAAATTTCATATCTTTTTTAACAGTGTATATACTATATATATATATATATATATAAATTTCGTATCTCCGGAGATTCTCCTAGGTTTACAATAATATTGAGATGTGGTAATGCGCT
This sequence comes from Aphaenogaster floridana, assembly GCA_003063835.1. Taxonomy (NCBI): domain Eukaryota; kingdom Metazoa; phylum Arthropoda; class Insecta; order Hymenoptera; family Formicidae; genus Aphaenogaster; species Aphaenogaster floridana. The sequence goes on along the minus strand of NJRP01000010.1, from coordinate 1,413,001 downwards.
CGTTGTTGTTGAAGAAGTTTGATTTTACATTGGCCGTGTTCCGATATTTACTGCCAGTACTGAAAATTTATAGTATACGTAACGTGAACTATGGATTTTCAGTACTGGCAGTGTATATCGGAACACGGCAATTATATGAACATCACAGTATATCTTACTTACAATTAGTTGAAATTTTTTTAGCACCAGTGGCGTTACATTTTTCAAAACACGAGCTGCAACTGCATCATATTTGCGACGTATATATATATATATATATATATATTCGAAGATTTATTCCGCATAAAAAATATTCTCAATATCTGATAGGCGCAATCATTCAGTCTCTCGGTTCCAGCTACTTCATAAACCTTTGTAACCATGTTACCTCCTGTATAGTTTCCCTTATCGATCAAACGTGGGAAATATGTTACTACATCGGGAGAGCCAACATTCTCCCAGCGGTGGAATATTTTATGACTTTCATTGTGCACCGGCGCGTTTCCGTACTCGATCGGGAATTTTTCCTTTGGTGTTTCATGCATCCACTTACACTTTGCACATCAGTACACTTTACACTGTATTGCGTAAACAGTTCGGGAGTACACGTTCTGGCAAATCTTGTTCTATTCTGCCGCACTAGGTACACTATTACTATATGTAATGATATTTACTAACAATTACCAGTGAATAATTATATCGTTCCGAATAATCGATCGTGCTTATATAGACAAATTATATATATTTACGAAAATTAAAAAGTATATCACGTATTGATGAATAATAGTCATGTTAACTTAAAAATAGTTCTCCATAAATATTACATAACTGTTTCTTTGTAATAAATTTATTATAGAAAATTGTAGATTTTATATTACTATAGAGAATATTATAGAGAGAATAAAATAGTATTGATGCTCTTTTTTAAAAGTAAAAAGTATATTGGAGATCCATTTTTTTAAAAGACCTTTGAAGACATGTTACATCTTGCGATATAATTTCCGACAGTTTGACATGGAAAAAGCTGCATGTACGATCCATAACTTGTACGTTATCAAACGGTTATCAAACGGCCGAATGTTTCCGCGAAAATAGTGCGCTTTATACAGCGATGAGCATAACGGCATAGAGTCTTACGGAAACCCGTGGATAAACCGTAAATGAGAAAGGTAGAAATCACGAGGCTTAGTATCCTCGCGTGACGACATCACGGGAAGCCGTAAAAAGAGTCATCTAGATTACCACGGACATGGTTATAACACAGACAAACGACGGCTACACGGAAAGAACGGTTTTGCTGAAATATTAAAAAATTTGGCCAGATACAGATCTGAAAAATAATTTTGTTGGATCATCAAAATAATTATGTAGGACACTCCAACATAATGATAAGGCTGCAAAAAGTTTTAATATTCTAGCAACTATTTTAGGCGTCCTACATAATTATTTTGATGATCCAACAAAATTATTTTTCAGATCTGTATCTGGCCAAATTTTTTAATATTTCAGTAAAACCATTCTTTCCGTGTAATAAACCGTAAAATACATAAATGGACGTATATCGCTACGGATATACCTTTATGTCACAAAATACATCTCCATTAAGAAAAAGATTTCTTGTACGCATACACATATATATATACATATGCACGCATTCTACGTGCCGATTATATGCTCGAAATTTGTATATGAAATAAGCATGCTGATACATGCACATACGCAGATCAGCATATGTCAAATGAGATTTATTTGGATCGTGTATGACAATAATAATAAAAATATAACATAATAAAGATCTTAGAGACAACGCGAGAAGAATCATTATTCTTTTACAAGAAAAAATTTAAAGTTTAATTTACAATATGTTCGGAAAATGGGATTTTAATTAAAATTAATTGCACAGACATAAAAGAATGTTTTATTTAAATAGCGCTAATATATGTATGAATACGAATTACAAATTATAAATGTGACTTGTATTTTCTTCAACAAATTATATAGTAGTTCATTCTGTTTTATTATTTCTTATTCTTAGAGTCAGTTTTTTCCCAATGAAGAAACTTGAATAAGTATTATATTCTTCATATAAGTATTCAAATTTTTTCTGTAAAGTACAAGGGTAATTTAATAATAAGTAATGTAAAACAAAACATATGCGTTTACGTACTCATATTTTTAACTTATATAGATAATTTTGAAGTGAGATACTACATACGAAAACACTGTGGACGCGTATTACGGTGACGATCTTTTTAAGCCGATATCTCCAGCATGACGTCGAAAATCTGGATCCAATCAAACTATATCGGGCAGTTTTAAATTTCATAAAGAATCAATAGATGCAACATGAAATTGATATTTCTGAATTTAATACTCATACATATATGTACGGCAATTATAGCAGTGCCGATACTAGTAACTTCTACAAGTGCTTTCCTTTTAACACGCAACTTAGAGTCTGTAAGTATCGAAATAGTTTTCATTTTATTTTGAAACTGTTCGATATGTGAATGTACGAGCTCTCTACATGAGAAAATTAATGAAAAAGAGTTTGGTTATGTAGTGAAATTTGTGTAATAATAATTTCATTGTTTATTTGATAAATATTAGAGAAAAAAGACAATTAAACTTAAAAGTATTTTTATAACTATACTAATATAATTTTTGTAGAGAGAAAGAGAGTGGGAGAGAGAATATGTATGTTTACAATATATAATAGCACAATATAATGGCTTTGAAATATGTTTTATAACTTTTAGTGGTGAATCTCATATTTCAACATATAAATCGTATATTTGTTCAATTGTGACTTAGTGCATTAAATATTGAGTTACAAAAGCTTTTACCCAATTAAACAAAACATTTTCATATTCAATTCTGTCAAACTGCAGTAAATGCACGAAGAAAAACGACATTCGGGCCGCATGTTTTATTAACAAACAGTATGCATAATTCTTGCGTTCTCGGTTCGAGCGCGGTTTAAGTTATTCTCTGTATTAATAATATCCTTTCTCGCAGTGAAAGGATATTATAAAGTCAAAAGTGTGTGACACAGATTACCGTACAATACTTTAATAGCATGTATTTTGGAGATTGAGCCGCGAATCTAAAATTTTTAATATAAAAGACCTCGACAAATGTCTAGTAATTTTTCAGCGTCACGTGTGAATGTCAAATTGAATGATAAAAATTTAATCATCCTGCGATGTCAGGCGTATATTTATTCTATACCAAAGTTAATAATTTCCATAGTATTCGTTTCTCACGGGACAGTTGCAATAAGCTTTTTAACGACTGGTCGTTAAGTCGACGATCCCACTGTGATGCTCTTGCTACATTCGAGGTACCCGAAGTCGGTCAGTGCCCGCGGGGCAGTTTTAACGCTGGAAAACTTGTTTACGCTGCATCGTCGTCCTGTTAAAATATAATGTGTGCGCGCGTGTGGAATCGTCAGGCGAAATTAACTTGCCAGGCTGCAAACCGCATTACACGACTCCTCTTCGTGTACACCCTTGGCAGGTACTTCCGCGATTAGATAAGGCTTGGAGTAGGTCTCAACGTTGAAAAATGCGACTCATAATTAGACATCTCGGGTAAAGCGCGAGACTCGCGACAAGGACTGCGTTAGCAGACGGCAGCAGTCGGAAAACGCATTAAACTCTGAACTCCTTGTCGGCGATAATGCGCCGGAAATGTAACGTGTCTGGCATGCTACTTCCCCGCCGGTAATATCTTGTTCACGGTTTCACGTGCTGGAGGGTAATACAAGTGTTTCGTTGAGGTCGCACGGGATCTCCGACGTGTTATGGGCTAACTGCGAGACACCGTGGCATAAATCCAAGAATTGGAAGAGAGACTCGAGATTTTTCTGATAATCATTTTCCGATTTTTCTTAACACATTCTCAGCCGGCGATTTTAGCGCGCGACCTGTAGCTGGATGCCGCGCGCAATTTACAAAAATCTGTAGCTGGATGCCGCAAGGCTGTAGCATTACAATGAAAATGAAAATGACAGAAATTGCTTCATCAAGAGACACGGCAGTGTCTCGCGCCAAGTATACGCGCAGCGAGACCGCCTCGTGTATCTTTACGCGAACCGGCGAGTTGCGAGTATCTGAGATTATTGGATCTCGATAACGACTGAATCGATCAAGTTCTTAGTAGACTCAATCGAAAGCTTGGGTTCAAATTACATAATGAAAGTGTTTTTATTTTTCTTTAATATCATACTTGTAACCACTTGTTGTTTGAAATTGAAAGAAATTTTCACGTTACAAATCTAAATAGAAAAAATTTCAAATTTATAAATATGAGAACATTAAAATTTAAAAAACTATTAAATATATTTTAAAATGTATTAAACATATTTTTTTAAATAATGAAATACTTTTACATAAAAATAAAAAATTTTATACCTTATATTTATTTTTTAAAGTTTATCTTTTTTTTTAAAAAAAAGAAAGAAATCAATATATATGTATTGTTGGATAACTGCTGTAATCATAAAGTCATCTGCGTCCCTATAAATATAAAATGACGTAAAATTACGTCAGCGGAAACCAGCTACAGATTGTTAAATGACGTCAGCGGCTGCGAATGTGTTAACAAATCCCCAAATCAACGAATCTCGATCGCTATTGATTAAAATAATTTACATACGTTTAATTATAGTAATTGCACAGTTACACGATCGTATAAGAGAACTTGTTTCACATCTGATACATTTCTTATTCTGTATCTGATACATTTCACCGCGGGAAGCGCGGAAATGAATCAAAGCCCCACGCCGGAAGTTAACGGAGGTAAGCGCGCGACCGAGTCGGGATACAGAAAATTTTCCCATAACTCTTCCCGTAGCACATTGCGAAAAGCGTTTTCAAGAACGCGGGAATTGTTTTGGCTGCGCACCCGCGGTTGAATGCCCACTTGTTCGCCCATCCTACCGGCGCGGCGCGGCGCAAGTTCGCGGAGTAATTGCTACTCCGCACCGTCAGAACTCGAGTGTGCTGTGTGCGAGGTAACTAAAAAGCTATTACACCGACCAGCAAGTAGACGCACGAGAAATCTTTCGTTGTGAAAAGCCTCGAGATTCTCCGGCTTCTTACCGACGACGAATCCGGCGGTCGTGGAATTTTTGAGCCCCTCTTCTGCTACATACTTACTCGCAAGACGCTTAAAGGAAGCTTGCAGCTCACAATATATATTGGTATATTACTGGAAAGATATACCTTACATTTATGAAACGTATTTTCCAACATCCTCGTAATTTCTCGATACTGTTAATTAGCTATCGACACGAAAATGTTATTTCATAAAGCATTTTCCGTGCACGGAAAGAACGGTTTTGCTGAAGTAACTAAAAATTTAGTCAGATGCAGATCAGAAAATAATTATGTTGCATCCAAAATAATTATGTAGGACGCTCAAACTGTTTCCTAGGATGTCAAAGCTTTTTGCAGCATTGTCATTATGCTTGAGCGTCCTACATAATTATTTTGGATGGTCCAATATAATTATTTTCAGATCTGCATCTGGCTAAACTTTTAGATACTT
>NJRP01000010.1:1358139-1407132 GCA_003063835.1 Aphaenogaster floridana | reverse complement strand
CTACATAATTATTTTGGATGGTCCAATATAATTATCTTCAGATCTGCATCTGGCTAAATTTTTAGATACTTCAGCAAAATCGTTCTTTCTTTGTGACATTTCAAATTGGAACCATTCTGTTGCATTCCGTTTGTTTCGTAAATACGAAGCGACCATTAGTTTAACATCATCGCTTTGATACTCGCATAACTCATCCCGGTCTCTCTCGTATCGCAACGCGTCTGGAAAGACGGATGACGTGTTTCCCGCATACGCGGTGTATATCGGATGTCGCGCCGATTTCGCGGCGCGAAAGAGGTGCGAGACATACGTGCCGCGCCGCCGCCGGTCCGGGATAGTGCTCTGAAATTTAAGCAAGCCCGGGCATACGAAACCGACGAAATTGAAGCGGCGCATGGAAATGGCGGAGACACCCCGTGACAGAGACGCATACAGGGGGAGGGTTGACGTTTTGTGTCGCGTGAGCGTCGGGACGCCCGCGCCGCGCCGGTACACCGCGACCCTCTCTATCCCCCCCCCACCCCCGTCGAAGTAGACCCGCGTGCGACGTTTCGATATCGATCGACGAAACCGTCGGCGCCGCGCTACTTGGTACGGAAGAGTATTTTATGAATTTTTTACAATCGCCAGCCAGGGTTTTATCGGTGTCCCCGTCCGGCACACCAATTGTGCGCCGGCGAATTTGCATGATTAATCACCGTGCGTCGCGTGCCGGCACCGGTCGATCGGTTAAACGAACGATGACGGATGCGTCCGTAACGAATCTGGTCGCGCAGAATGCATCGTCGGCCAGTAAATTATGTATTTCTGGAACAGCCGCGGTTCAGATCGCGCTTTCGCGCTCGCGCGCGTTCGCGCGCGCGTGTCGGTTATCTGAAATTACATTGCGGACATGTTCGAGCCATACAGTCAGACGAGAAATAAACTATCGTTGGTTAGCCCAATTATACCTGCCACTTTACCGTGAATAAACGCTGATAGAATTTTGAAGAGGGATAATTTAATGGTGCAAATTTGCATGTACATTTATATAGCAAATCCAGCAAATTTATTAGCTAATGTAAAATATAAATGTTAATAACGAATAATCCCTCAATGATTTGTATCTAATCTATAAGCCAAGTTCAGTACATATTTATGAATACTAATTCGGTCAATATCTAGATGTCATTTTATTTCATCATTTCTCAATTATTGCTTCACGAAGATATAATTTACATAAGAAAGACACGTTTATGCACAGAAAAAAATGCTGTTGCTTCAAATAAGGTCTATGTCACGGGCTGCCACAAACATAAATAATTCATTCAATTATATTATGATCTAGATTATTAAAAGAATAATTCAATATTTAGTCCAATAATAATACAATTGAATAAACTATTTATGTTTGTGGCAGCACGTGACGTAGACTTTAATTGAAGCAACAGCATCTTTTTTCAGTGTGCGATAATACAAATACAACACGGAGAGAATGACTTTGTTGAAGTATCTAAAAATTTAGCCAGATACAGATCTGAAAATAATTTTGCTGGACCATCAAAATAATTACGTAGAACGCTTAAGCATAATGATAATACTGCAAAAATTTTCAATATTCTAGCAACCAATTTAAACGTCCTATATAATTATTTTGATGATCCACCAAAATTATTTTCAGATCTGTATCTGGTCAAATTTTTAGATACTTCGGCAAAACTGTTCTTTCCATGAAGGTCCGTCAACGAAAAGTTTCCACCCCGTTAATTCAGTAACCAATTGATTTTTTTCAAAAATGCCGATACACATCAATATTGTTTTCAAGGGGGCTGTATGATTATGATAAATGTAACCATATTATTATATTTCATCCCCTTAATTGGGGTAGCTGCTCCCCAAAAAATCTTAAATAGCAATAGGGGTCAAATACACGGAAAGAACGGTTTTACTGAAATATTAAAAAATTTGGCCAGATACAGATCTGAAAAATAATTTTGTTGGATCATCAAAATAATTATGTAGGACGCCTAAAATAGTTGCTAGAATATCAAAACTTTTTGCAGCATTATCATTATGTTAAAGTGTTCTACATAATTATTTTGGTGATCCAACAAAATTATTTTTCAGATCTGTATCTGGCCAAATTTTTTAATATTTCAGTAAAACCGTTCTTTCCGTGTGACAAAAATCAGTTGGTTACAGAATTATCGGGGTGGAAACTTTTCGTTGTGTGTGGCGAACCCTGTATATTATATAATATGTAAAGTTATTTAAAAAATATATTTAACTTTTGATACGGATAAAAGCCTTATCTAATTTAATAATCGATAAAATTGAAAATGGCCCTCACTGACAGCTTCTATTTTCACCTAATTAGCAATTGATTTTCACCTCATGAATTATTTTAGCGGTATGCAAATAATCCATATTATTTCCCGGATATTGTATAATCCTATTATTGATAAGACGCTCTCGTTTTATTGCATGCAACTGGATATGTTTCGTTAGAGCAATTAAGATTAATTGCTTCTACTACTTAATCTTTATTAACTAATCGGTCATCGGCTCTTACCCCATCACGTTAAATCATTAACGGCTTACCCATACCCTACGGTCCGCTAGATCCATATTCATTACCCATTCTACATCGTGAGCACGTAACACGGTATTTGTCGCATATCCTAGGTGGGCGAAAAGTTATTTACACCGATGGCATGGCGCCGGTTCGTTTGAGGGCGATACATACGCGCGATATACACATGTGCCTGCCTTGCACATGTGTGACGGGGGCTTAGCTTGCCGTCTACCGCGGCTCCTGTTCTGGAATTCTGCGTAGATGTATCGGTCCAGCTGGATCTAATGGTCATTTCACGGACGAACACGCATCTATTCCGCGTACAGCAACGGCCAAAATTTCTGGTTCACATGCTTGTGGCGATACGTGTGTAATCCCCCATAAAATTAACTATCACCTAGAAATCTAATGCACTTTAATAAGTATGTTTAATCCTCGCAAGTATATTTTCATTGACAACAAGAAAACTAAGATTAATCTGAAGATCAAGGCGATAAAGTTTTCTTACGCTCATTGCGTACTTTAATATTATTCGTTGATGCGAATCACACGTGATATAGGAAGTTGAATGTCTGACTATAAACTCTTTATCTACTTAGCGCGTCAGTCTGAGTGTCTATCTTAGCTTATCTAGTTGATTAATAATAGATCATGTTTTAATACCTTAATTATTACTTCAAAATTGTAATTAGTGTCATGCTATGTGTTTATATTTTAATACAATAATTACTTTTCATCGTAATATACTTCACAATATTTTTTTTATTACAATTATTTTATTACTTAATATATATATATATATATGTGTGTGAGTATGTGTGCTGTCTGTGCTGAACTTCGAAGAAACTCTTAATTTTTGTACTTTCTTGAAGCTCGGCTACAGGATATCGTCATAAAACGAAAATCAGAGAATGTTGAATTCCGCTCGCAATCCGGTGTTCCTCAATCCAATTACGATCAGTAGAAACTAGCTTGTACCTCTCTTTACTTCTTCATCGCTGTTCCGCCCTTTGCTTCTCCTTCAGAGCTACCTCCCTCGCATTCCGATTCGCGGAAACGAGCTAGGGACAATCGCGGGAGAGCAAAGCTTTACGACGTGCTTCAGTAAGTTCGTTAAACTCCTTCATTGCGTCGGTTCTCGGATGTTTTACCTCCCGACTCGTTCATGCAACACGGAACGGCGACGGCATATTTTCGTCGTGGTAACTCGACGGTGACCGCGTTTAAACCCGACGACACTTCGAATGCCAATTCGTTTCATTCCCCTTAAGAGATGGGATTACGACCGTGGCATTTCAAGCCTGACGTCAGAATCGGGTCGCCGCGATACGCTCCAACCCCCGGCGCATGGATCATCATGTCGAGTGGCTCTATTAAACTCTCGACTGTAATGTGATCGAGTGGCAAGTAGGCGTATCATTAGCTCACGTATCCTCTTCTGGTTACGTGTTGTGTTTATGATCGATAGACATTGTATTACTATTGTATTACACAGCGGATAGTGTGTTAATTATGCTCGTGTAAATAATTAGTTTACGGTTACACTATTACACATTTTATGGACATTGTTAGGGCAATTATATTTTCACATTATTCATCGCGTTGCATAGTTTATGAAACACGTAGCTAGTAGAGTATACCACTTCCATAGGATTTAAGTGAGTATTTTCATGCGCTTCGTTAAAAATACGATGTAACGGTGTTAGCAAGGTAATCTTATTAAGATCTTTGAACGCCCCGGTAAGAAGAACCTTTCCGACAGCGTATCATCCCTCCACCGAAGTAATATCATAGCACGTTGTGCCATTGTCATCGGCGCCATGGTCGAGTGTCAGCAAGCATTTCGTACATGGGATCTGGATCGTGTTACCATCAAGGGATTAAGCCAGACTGGAATTGCCAGGGATCACCGAAGGATAAGAGAAGGACGGGCGAGTGATTCTCGCCCCCTTCCTTCTGTTCCTCTTGAGATTTGAGCTTAGACGGCCATCCGGGAAGAGGGCGAAGATCAGGCTCGGCGAGAGCAAAAGACACCGCACGACAGGGTTCATCGGGAGGTGAAACAGAGGTAGGTTTCCTATTCGGGCTAATGAACGGGGAACAACGCTCCAACTTAAATGGCAGTTGAGAAATATAATTTCCCTGGCTGTCAAATATATAAGTGTGTGCAATGCAGAATTATATCGTGGGATCTCATTCCATCGCCGCGCAACAGCCGTCATTACCATTACCGACCAGTCTCACCGCGAGTGCTTTCACCTGTCTTTCAACCTTATACACGGTTCGCTTCTAATCGATCCGCGCGCACATCGATTTAAATTTGAATTGCATAATTACATCGACGTGCTTAATGACGTAAAAACTCACGTCGGCTTAAACTCGTCCGTCCCGTACGTAACGAGGTCCAATCGCCACTGATAAGCGAGGGGTCGTCCCTCGATAATTATCAGACCTACCATTTGCTGGATAGAGTAAAGTGTACGTTACTTTTATCGCAGTACCATCGCATATTTATCGCGGGAACCACCAAGATGCCTTATTGTGCACTTTACCAAATCACGTACCGCTGTAGCATAATGGGGATACTCCGAATTAGAGCCGCAACACTTCTATCCGCTTGATGGCCCGCCTGTAATCTTACGAATTCAGTCCGCGATCATTTGGGACGCGACTCCACCGCGTAGTCTATCGCATCGGTAAACGAATTCGTCCTTATTCCCTATGCTCGGCCGGCCCTTCCGTGCGGGCGACCGCAGTCAAGGGAGTCGCGGCGATACGGCCGGTCGATTTTACGAGCGGCACTGTTTTACGATGTACTTTAAGAAAACTGTAAGCGATTCCTTCCCTCGGGCGGCAAGTTACCTGGCCGCGCATAAATACGTACCGGCAATATTCCTTTTCCGTTTCTTCATCGCGGATCTTGATGGATCTCAGTACCTTCCGCGGTAGATATGTCTTACGCACGCGGGATTCACTTACGAATGCGCATGCACGATTGACGACTGCATTTCGAATATTCTTCGCTTCCGTAAACGTTCTAGTAACGAAAGACACAACAGTTCATGCATTTGTTTATACGCAATTCAATTTCAAAATTTAGGAACGATAGAAACAAAATAAAGTCTCCATTTCGTGAGGAGAGACTTCGCCTCTCTCGCGTCGATCGCAAAATTACGAGGCAAGCGGATAAAATAAAGAACAGCTGCCAGCGATGCTTAAGCGCACCATGTGCTTCGCTACACAAAGCAGAAAGATTGATGGAACGCCGTAAAAAGACAAAGGGTTAGGTATATCTTTAACGTACAATTGTTTTCTTTTCATTTGCTTGAAATTCATCGTGCTAGGTATATCCGAAGGATAGAACAGTAGGTATAGGAAGAAATAACCGAGTGATGTGTGTGCTGCCACGTATCAAGCTTTGAAAAAGGTGAAGCCAAAGGCGGCAAGGAAGAAATGGAGGTAGGATGTAAAAGGGAGACGGTAGTGGCCGGATTCCATGTCCTACTCATCCGGCGGTCCGTTCATTTGTTTTTTGCGTCTGGCACTCCCGGTAAACCGCAAATCCCCAATTCCCACGGGCTCAACTTGAGGGTGGAGGAGACAGCAAGGTAGGAACGATGAAAAAAGGGAGTGTCGTTGTCGGGACAGGAAGGAAATCTAACGGGCCGACCGGTTTCATCTGTTTTCGAATAGTGAACCACTATTCTTTTGAGGATACTCGATGAGCAAGCTCTAGGTAAAAATCTTTCACTCGTGAGTTTCGCCAGTGAGATCAATTTCGGTTATCAAGGTCGTCGCGAACGAGTTCGCGGTCTAGACATCGTTGTCGAATGTCGCCGCGAGCGGCTGACTAAAGTCGCATCGTAACTACTGAGAAAGTGGAGCTCTTTCTGCGAAGTCTTCGATCGCGTAACCATTTCATCGCCGTGCTTTTCCTTTCTAGGAATTTTATAAAAATCTTTGCATTTAATCCAATTTACTGTGTTATAAGAAATAAATGCGACAAACGTCGTAATAAATATTAAATCATCTCTGTAAATCAAACGTACATGTTGGATATTATCATGCACTGAAAAAAAAATTTTTGGTAAACTTGTGAGATGCATTTAGTATACTTTCTTTTGAAGTATTTGATTATTATAACCGATTATAATAATAATAACAAAACATTTTGTAATAATTATAAACATTTTTAATAATTATAAAAGAGCAAATTTTGATTAGTTGAATCAACTAAATTATGTAATACTTATTATACGTTTAGTTGAAACTATTTCACCAAGGTGCTTGGTAACATTAACCAAACCTGGATTTTTATAACCAAGCCTTTCTTTCAACGTGGTATAACAGAAATAAAATGGAAAAAATTAATGAAGCAGAAAGTAATTAACGTAACTTCGAATTATTTTTGGATTTGTAATTATTGTCTCTACACTGATAACTGCGCGAACTGGTTTTCGATATGACAGTTCTAATTGCGCAATTTGCGCACATGTTAAAGTGAATTCTCTCGTTTGAAAGTCAACGACGTAAATTTACGGCAGATACAAATAACATCTGCAATTTCTGGAACGCCGCTTTATCAGATCTGCCTTATCGAGTAACGGAAATCACGGATGGCGATTACGGCCCTCATCGAAAATTCTTACGGTTGTCTCGGCTCGAGCCGTCCTATCACGCGAATATCTAACGGCTTGCATTCATCGTTAACGCGGAGACATCGCCGTGTGCTGAATAATTTGTCGCCCTATAGTTACCGTAAAGTACCCTCTGCTTCCTGGTACGATGGATCGATTGTTCTGGAAGAAGAACGAGGATTACCACGGGGTAGGCGCATGGAAAGATATGAAACAATGTGCTGTATGTGCACTTTATCGCGACGTATCTCATATCAATTTCCGGAAACTTGCTGGTTGCAATCTTAAAACTAAAGAATACATTTTACCATATTGTATTATGTAATTATTAAATAACATTATAATGGGGTAACTATTATAAATTTAATTGTATTATTAAATTAGTTTGTCTTTTCGTATAAATAATTATATTGAATAAAGATTTGTAGCTATATACATATATTTGTAGCTGTATTATCATATCATTTAAGTATTGTCATCATATCGTTCAAGTACTTATTTAGCTAAAATGATTTAATCAGCACTTATAAAAACAACAACAAAATATGAATGGGTTTGCATAGTGTCATTCAGTATTTATATTTCTCTTAAAAAAAGAATTATATTATTAAGAAATTATGATGTTAATAATATATAGATTGAATAATCCAGGATTTGATATTAAATAACTCTATTCTGCAACTCTCTGAATAATTCCAGCAAAGCTGGATTACACACCAATCCTCTACTTTGTTATTCGATGGAGATATAGTTGGCAACACGCAGTCGAAGCGTCTATAATCGATCCGATATTGAAATATGAATCGATTGGAATTCTGTGAATCAATCATAAACAGTACAAAATTTCATATCGTCGCTTTACCGTCTCATCGTGTACAGTACGAACCGTGATTAACCCTTTGACACGTCGAGTACAGAATGCCGATAATTACCGTGGCAGGATGATCAATAATTCCCAACTGGTGGATTAATCGCGAAATTTCTCGGCAACGCAATGCTAGAAACAAACGGTCCTTTGTATTCTCGCTAAAGGTAATTAAATAATTTCAAATTATCACACGCGCACTCGCAGGACATTATTATTTATGATTGCGCCGTACTTACAATATTGCGGCTAACAATATTAGAACTGTTTGATGCAAATAATGGTGATGTATACATCAACTGACCGGTCCATTGAATCTCAGCTATTTCCTATTTAAGACACCAAGACCTTTGAGTAGTGATACGTAAGAGGAATTTCGATGATCGAGAGTGGTTTGCGACTAAACAAAGGGGTCCTGCTTGTGGTATACATGCCACGAAATATTTCTCAAATATAGACTAAAAGACATTCTTAACAAATATATATATATATATATATATATACATTATTATATTTACCGCTTAGTAATGTTTCTGGAATTTTCATATTTTTGATTATGCAGACGAAATAAAATTAACCTGCGGAAATTACTTGGCGATAGAGTGTATTTTTTGGCCAGGCACTGATTCGATCGAACCATAACTTTGCAAGTCCAACATTTATTACGTTAAAGATCTTTGTACATTTTCTGTGCCAGCTAATATTATACCTATTATCGTCCTGTCCTACATCGTGCTGCGCGCAAGAAGTTAATCTATTTTACGTTGCAAGAAAAGCATAAGTATGATAACAATCATGAATAAGAAATATAAACACGAAACATTGCTCTTTATTCGCTATTCTCGTACGAAACGAAAAGCGAAAATATTCGCGAGTGCGCGCTTGATTGACATCTCGCAAGAATGTCTCATATGAGACATTGATTTAATACTCAGCGAAATATCGCGATAGTCCAGATGGTGGGCGAATAAAGACGATAGCCATAAAGCATAACCGGAGAGACGGGTGAGCGGGCAGAGATGGCAGCAGGACGAGCCGAGTACCATCGTAAAATACGTATCGTTTCAACATGGTGTCGATCGAAATAACGCGGATTCGGAGCGAATGCACATAAACACATGTACGCGCGCACGCATACATATACATACAATTTGCACGAGGCAAGCGTTAATCGTCGCGCCGTCGTTACGTTAATTGGCTGACGACGCGACTCCCGACAAAACTGATCCGCGCTGCACAGCGACGCGCGACGCCCGACGCCGTTAAGCCCCGATAATGATGTCCGCGGTATCGATTTTGCATCATCAAAGCGCGACACACGCCGATCTCGCTCGATCATGACACGCGGACGACATGCGTATTATTCGCACGTCGCGTCGCGCTCTCATCACCTCGAAAATTTCGCCCGACACGCTTTCCGGATCTCCCCCGCCGGCGGCATCAAAGAGCAAATTGTAATGCGGCCCGATCGTCGTCCTGACGCCCGCCACCTGCCTGAAATTCGCGGTCGTACCGCCCGGGACGGGATTATTATTAATAACGTATCGCCGCGAATTCCAGCGTGGCCGACCAGCTTCCTGAATATCTCCGCGTAACGAATACGTTATTATGCATTTGATACATATTTGATAGAAATTGGATGCGCTGAAAATTAATTAAAGCGAATTTTATCGCATATAAACGACACAATGTTTTTACAAACTCTGAATATTTCAGGGGAAATTGATTTTTGGACGATGATTTTATATCATTTGTCGAAACAGAGAGAGAGAGACTCTGTGTTTGAATGTTTGTATGTATGTTATAGTTTTATGATGGAAATATTAGGATATTTAATCAATTTTGTAATTTCGAATGGATGAACGAAATCTACATATGCATTATTGTATATTTTTTTTTCTCTCTTTCTCCCTTCCTTCCTCCCACCCCCTCCCCCCCCCTCTCTCTCTGCAATTATTTTAAACTGTATTAAATTGTGAAATAATGAAATGACAAACAAAGAAGTTAGAAATGCAAACAATTAAATTATCCAATAATTTTTATTGCCATTAAATTTCTATTGAAGATTTGAATTAACTTTTTATTGCTTACGATCGTGACGTAATTCGTGATCCACGATTTTCGATTTTCGTCCCACAAATTGAAACGTAATATTTTACGATCTGACATAAACCGGAAAGAAATATCGACGAAATCAATACCTCGTACAGGAATAACGTCTTAACGGGAATAAAATATTTATTATTACTATCGCCGTCGGAATTGAACGCGAGCGAAATTTAAGATCTTTTTACATTATCTTTCGTGAAAAATCGCTTTTCTTATTTCTAGGACAAAACAACGAGGACATGACAGAAACGTTCGAAATATATTGCACCAAATTTTACAATCGGACCAGAATCGGCATCAAATTTCATAATACGGAGATATGAGATATGCATTATTTTGAATATTAAAAAATCATTAGACACTCTGGTAAACGAACAAAGTTAGTACACCGCGCAGAAATTAATTTCACGATATTGCATGTGATACTTACAATTTACTCAGTTTTGCACAATCGAAGCGTAGGTTGTCGACTTGAAGTTTAATTAATTCGTAGCGTCTCATTTCTAGAGATGCGCATGTAATTAAAATCAAAATCAATAAATTCGCTGTGTGACGTCGACATAAATTGTTGTCTCAACGTGCATTTAATTTGACAAGACTAAATGATTTGTATTTCCTAAATATTTCTATAATGACAATTTCAGTACGTACGTATAAATCTTTGATCTAAAAATTATATTTTCCATTTCAAATTTTACATTTCGACATCTGTTCGACTCCGCATGGCAGTTTATACTTGGACATATATTAAGATCTTTTTACTGTTAATTACTTCGTTTTGTATTAATACGATTGCGAATTTTGTACTCATTTCGGAACTACCTTACGCTCGTGGCTCATGGGGTGAGTTATCCTTCTTAATTCTATTTATTTAAACTTACTCTTTATATAAAGTCTTGTTGAAAAAAAATCGTTACTTTTCAAATCCAGGGCTCAGTTACCGAATTTCAATATTCACCTGATTACGCAGGTTGGGGGGGCAAGAGGGGCATTTGCCCCCCCTGGAATCAGTAAAAAATTTAGCAATTGCTCTCCCTTTGAATAAAGGAAAGACAAAGTTGTGCTAACCTTGCCGATCTTTGCCCTAATTTATAGAATTATAATTTCAAAAGGTGTATAAATTTTAAATTATAAATATTCTAATTCTGGAAGTAATATTTTGAATCATGCCCCCTCCCCTGGAAAAAATCCTGCGGACGCCCTTGCCTGATTATTTAACCATGAAGTTGAAATTGACAGAGGAATGTTGACTCATCCCTTGCGTCCGCGGGCGTGAGATTCATCTTTCCGAATTCTCACATTGCTGAAGATGGCTCCAAACGTACGACGATTTACTATAATATCAATATCATCTGACATTATTAATTCTTTTTTAGAAAGATCATATAAATGTTTTCGTATTACTTTTTTATTAAATAATCAGGTTTTATTAGTTGCATATATTTTTGGATTTTAAATTAATTATTAGAAGCAATAATTTTGTTCTTATATGGAATAAACCTTTTTTATCCGGTGGGGAAATACTCCAAAGTTTTTCCGAAAAAGTACTGAATCTTACTGCAGCCTCATCAGAGCGGCAGTGTGGTCTAGTGGTAGAGCGCCAGACTCGTAATCTGTAGTACCAGGTTCGAGTCCACTAGATCAGGCAAACATGGATATTATTATTTCCGACACTGCGCTCCCTGCCGGGAAGAGGATTCCCGGTGGTTAAAACTGGGCTCCGTCTTTCGGAAGAGACGTTAAGAAGTTGGTCCAACGGGCAAAGAGTAGGAGTTGTAGGGAAGGACGGGAAGGGTGTAAATGCAAATCCCCGAGGGAACGCAATATAATTCCTTATTATTAAACTTACCCAAATCCGCTGATGATTTGCAAAGCTCTTCCCCCATGTACTTACTCTAAATGCGGAAAATTCGAAAATAAGCAGAAGGAAATTAAAGAAGTCACAAAGGAACATATAGGCATAAACATTTGTTTTCTCTTTGTCGGCTGGATCAATGATTCTCTTAAAGAAGTATTTCATTGGTGTAGCGTATTTAGTGACTCTGCAAAATTCGAAAATGTAATTGGATTTAACAAAGAGGAATCTAAGAACAATTTTAAATTCAAATAAGCTCGTGTATGTTAAGACAAGGAAAGGTTGAAGGCCAAAAAACGAGCAAAATAATTAGACAAAGATCTGTCCTTTAATAAATAAATAAAAGATTTAATGTCAAATTAATATTCAAATTTTAAACGTTTCGACTAACACAGAGTCTTCTTCAGTAAAGGATCTTAATAATGTTCATAAAATTGAAGTATAAATAGGCATAATTAAAATAAAAATATAAAATTAAATAAATGGTAGTTTTAGATGTATAATTCCACCAGCAATAGAACAATAGAATAGTAAGAGGCCATACCGGAATTATCACAAATTGACATAGAGAAATACTTATATAAA
The DNA here is from genome assembly GCA_003063835.1 of Aphaenogaster floridana. Lineage (NCBI taxonomy): Eukaryota > Metazoa > Arthropoda > Insecta > Hymenoptera > Formicidae > Aphaenogaster > Aphaenogaster floridana. The sequence goes on along the minus strand of NJRP01000010.1, from coordinate 1,394,527 downwards.
AATATGAAGTTAAAGATGTTTAAAGCCGCATAGACCGTCATATTTGTAAAAAGTCCAAAAAATCTAAGAATATATCAAAATATTTTTTTAAACATTTTTTAGTTTTGTTTCAATTCTTTGCGCACTGAGTTCCGCGCTGTACTCTCATTTGCCTAACTTTTATACCTTTATTATATTTTCCAGTAAATAGATCTCGATAGACTTCGTTTAATAATGAGAATCATGGAAGCGTATTGCCTTCGGACGTGTACAATTAATTCGGCTGGTATCGGGCAGTGTCACGAATTACAAATGTGAGATAATTCCTATTGATATGTCGGATAGCGGCGCGATTGAAAAGTCGTAATACTGTAATTCGCAATTCGCGTAACGCAGCAATAGATTTAACGGCGCGCCGAGCGAATGGCTGTTACGTCTCACGGGATGTGACTAGCCGGAATCATAAGCTACTCCGCTACTCAGACATAACAATCGCATCGTGTTGTCGACGCGCACAATTGCTACGCTATACTTCTCTCTTTGGGATATACAGGCCTTCGCGCCGCTAAACAGGGTTACGTGACGTTTGCCACCCCCGTTCATAGGCTCTGTGCTCGCTTATACAAAGCGTTCCGTAATAGAATGTCTATAACTCAGCCATTTCTACACTTACCACTATATATTTCTATTGTGCAGAGTAACCGAAGGCCGAAATGAAGTAAATGTAGGGTGATAAGTCACAGAGATTACGTAGAGGAGAACTAGAATTATTTGCTTATACTCCTGTCGTCGTGTTTAACAGAATAAGTATGAAAAGATAAATTAAGTGTCAATTGATATCGATTGAATGTTTTTTTATTATCGAGAGCGATAGTCACCAATGTGTAAAAAGGTTTTGTTCACGATTCGTAGAATACGCTTTATCGATGCAATTATCGTCGCCACATCCGGCCAGTAAGCGTTGTAATTCCGCCATTTACATTAAGTATTTATCTTGCAGTGTAAAGCGCGTTTGTTTGTCCGTCGATTGTGGACGTATTTGTTACGGCGCGGCACGTATTTCATCGCAAATATATGCCCACCATGCATAGCGTTATTAGTCCGCGATATTTTCCACCGACGTCATGCAATCAGATGAATGGAAATATCGTGGTCGTGATGCAATCTGCAGTAGGACGAGAGGGTGGTTACCGCATGACACACGATGCCGCTGGCCAAAATCATAAGCCGCCATGTCTAGTCGAGATATAACACGGCTAGGTGTTACCAGACTTGCATCACACCCCTTTTGCACGGAGTTCCGTAATTCTCATACCCACTCCAGTGACTTATGGTTTCATCGTTCGTATTTACGCTCAAAGTTGTTAAGTACCGCGAGGTCATCAGATATAGAATATTAGATAAAACTTATTAATTTAGCAAGAATAAATAAATTACAGAAAATCAAAAGATCGTGGTGTAAAAATCGTTTTCTTGATACAACAACATTAATACAGCAATATTAAATGAATAATTAATAATGCGTAATAATAATAATAACGGTAATTAAAATAAAAATGCTGTTTGTACACAGAACAAAATGCTGTTGCTTCAATTAAAGTCTACGTTACGGGCTGCCAGAAACATAAATAGTTCATTCAATTGTATTATGATTGGATCAAATATTTAGATTATTAAAAGAACAATCTAGATATTTGGTCCAATCATAATACAATTAAATGAACTATTTATGTTTGTGACAGCTCGTGACGTTAATTGAAGCAACAGCTTTTTTTCAGTGTAACATTCTATTTTAAAAACCAGAATTGATCAGCGTCAACTTATCTGACACTTCTAAGTCTGGCAGCTGACTAATTTCAATTAATGTCTGATATCATTTGGGCGCGGTAATCAAATCACCGATAACATCCGTAATAGACTTTGATTCAGCTTTAAACGGGCGATCGAGGAGGTAGCATCGCGATTACGTTGCCATTTATAGCACAAAGCTGGCTGTTACATCACGCGTAACGTCACACTGAGGAGGCGGGGAGGAATCATAAGCGCGCCGTCTAGTCAAGGCATAGCATTGCCGTGCCCCGTGACGCACCCCATATCACCCCCGGTGGCACACGCAATCCTCCAGGCCCCGCTATACCACGGCGGTGTTTCCGCGGATGGAAGCCGGCCAAATCGCGTCGGGAGAGTTATGGGTCTGGTGTGCGACGGCTGGATCAGGGGATCACTTATTGCGCGATTTCGCAAGGACTCCGTCGCGAGGTTGACTGGAGGAATTCTTGGACGATTGAAGACTATTGAGTTTAGCTCGGTACCAGCGCACGTTGGAACGCTATTAACGAAAGGTGTACTTGATCACGGTAATAAAATACCTACACTGAGAAAAAAAATTTGTTGAAAAACGCAAAATGCATCCTACTAAAATATTTAGTCCGATACGTTCAATTAAACATTAGTTGGTTTAATATTGAACATTAGTTGAATTAACTAATTCTGATTTAAAAATTTTGATGGCTAACATGAATAAACCTTTTTTAATGCAACTTAATAATTGTTGAATCAACCATTGGATCAACAACTATACAAATTTAGTCCGTAGAACCAATTTTTTTTCTCAGTGTATAAAGTGTAAAAATAAACCGCAAAGGGAGAGACGCAAATGAATTCTTGGCTACCAATTAATAACAAATCTTTATTAGAAATGCATGAACACGTCGGTGCACATTAATGAATTTCAAGCAAATATCGACCCGTTACATAAAGACAAATGATAAAATAATAATGAATAATGCATAATTTTAATAACAGTTATAGTCAATCGCTAATAGCTGACGCGCCATTAGAATTAAAAATAAATTATCATACTAAAATTGCAAGTTCTATTTGCGAATAGGAAAATAAGTCGCGGCGCGCACGCAAATACGGTGCACGTTATGTATGCATACAGACGACACCGGCGCGTCGTCATAAAGAGTATAAATTTATCGCTAATATCAATTTCGACGATACGGATTTGCAATCGATGTTACACATGTGCGCCGGCGGAACCGTTCCCGAAACGAATAGGATTTGTTCCACCGTTGCGCTGCGGCTGAATACATACACCATCCATTATATCAAACGGGTATTTATCGCCGGGGCGTCCAGCGTCCCCTCGCCAAGATAAAACCCCCAAACGCGGCGACACGAGCTGGATGGGCGCGGCGGTTCCGCGCCGATATCGTACGTTACTTCCGTTCGCGCATCGACAAAACCCCTGCCTCACTTGAGATACCGCGATAAGGTCATCCGGTATTCGCGTACCAAAATCGCACGACACTTCATCGGCCGATAACAGCTTCGCGCGCTAATGAAACGCGTGATGCATTGAACATGAACGAGCATCATTATCGAGAAAGTACTTGCATGATTCACCAATGTGTGATTACATATCGGTGATACGTCAATAAACTGGAATAAATATTTTATCGCATCAACCACAATTTTGGAACAAATAAGCAAATGAAATATGACACTATAAATATCATATTGAAGAGTAGAACAAATTTATGACGCTACCGTTATGAACTATTGTTCGCATTTGTTTCAGTTCTTCTGCTATCACGTCAGCAAAATTGCATGATTTAATACGTAAAAAAATAGTTAAAAAAATTAGTTTGTACATTTCGTGTTATTTCTGTTACCATAAAATTGAGTTAATTATACAATAATAGCAAAGAAAAATATAAGTATTATACACAATATTCACAATTATCGGAGGAATTGATAATAATGTCGAATCCATAAATTATTTTCTCGGGTACTAAAAATAATATCACGATCTTTATTCATTGCGAAGTCAGCCATCCGTTGATGCAACTCTTAGGAAGTTCCTCTCGTTTCATTTATTTACTCGCACAGACTCAATACATCAGATACTTATCTCGTACCGACACTTTGTTTATCGCTCACGAAGGTAAAGAAGTCTGCTCCCTCGGCGCTAGAACGAACTATTTACGGAGCTGTTGCAGTCTGCAGGAAATAAGTAAGTTTCGACCGCTGTTGCTTCGATCACCTCCATGCTGCTTGTGGCAAGAAAAAAGTTTCTATGACTTCGGCCGGGTGTCGGGGAAGGACGAGATGAAGCGCCGGCCGCCACCGTCGTCGTCGCCGCGGTTGGATGCATTGTCGTTCGTTCTTTCTGCACTCCATCCACGTCTTCCGGTTGCTTTTTATTGCCGGCGCACGGAGGTACGCCGCAAAAAGACATACGACCACGGCCGCATACCCAATAATGTTACGGGCGGTACACACAGCCGCGGTACACCACCACGCGCCGAAGAATCGAATTCCAGCGGCTCGATCCAGAAGAGTAATCGAGCCGGTATTGAAATAGCAATTCGTCGTAGAGCTCCGGCGTGTAGTTACGCGGTTTACCATTTTCTCTCAAATTCATCCGCGCGATCATTTCCGGCGTGACCAATGAAGCTTCGATTGTCCCCAATGTCAAAGGGCGCGTGGTGCATTACGGAATGATCGTGGCAATCATATTAACCCCTCCGATGTATGTGGAATTTTCGGACAAATGTAGGGCAAATATTATGTGAGCATATTAATTTAGGAATGTAATTTGCATATAGATTATTACTGTCAAATTAGATATTATATTTGTTTAATTGTGAAGCCTGCAATTGCTACTGAATGGTATCTAAATTAATATCGTTACATAAAATCGATTTTCTTCTTCTTAATTAAAATATGACCTCTAATTTCGTTTTTCTTCAATTATTAATATTATGAGACGTAGAAAAATCATTCGGTAAGCATATAAAATATCTACGATGGCTTCTTCCGATTGCGTTTACGACACTTCGTTTACGATGTTTCTTTTGTCTACTCTGGTGAAGTATAGGAGGTTTCTTGCCGAGACTACGTAAAAGAGGAAGAGATGGTATCGTCGATGATGGCTGGAAAATAGCAACCAACTGGTGATGGTTAACGAGCTGCCACTGCAGGAACGAAGAAACGACGGAAGGATCGAAACAAGCGCGGGGAAACGAGGAAACTGGAGGCGCTCGAGCAAAAAAACGGACGGGAGAAAGGAGGATTCTCGACGCTGTTGGTTATAAGTCGAACATTTCCTCTTCTTCATCCGCGTCGGGATTTCTTGCTTATTGCTCCTAAGTGGACAGCTTTACGCCTCAAAGAGGAATAATAAAGCAGATACTTTATCCGTTTTTCTACGACTGCTTGCTGATTCTTCGACCTATTGTTGCCGTCACGCTTCTTCATTGCTGTGACAATGAATGATCTAACATATAATGCCTGGTAAAATAATAGTTCTGTATAACTGCCTTAGGCCCGGTTTTTCATTATCTGGTTAACTTGTGGTGTAGGATTTTGACCAATCGCATTTGACAATTCGGCCACTTGTTCAAAGGCGATTGGTCAAAATCCTAAACCACAAGTTAACCAGATAATGAAAAACCGGGCCATAATATCTTCAATTTCTACATATATACAACGTGTTCGCCAAGTATATAAGTTTCAAATAAAAATACAAGGAAAGCATTTGTTATGCGTCAGCCTGAAAAATTCGCAGACGCACCAGCTTTTGCGTTGACTTCAAAGCTGCGCCGTTTATAACGATGCCTCATAACGACGTATGGGGCATACAGGGACGATTTATTAGGCTCGCGTTCCCGCGACACGAAACTCCATTGTAACAAATGGCTGCTTGATCGTGACTGCCGCGAGACCGGCCGATCTAACCGCGTTTGACACGCTTCGCATCCGCTCCAAGCCGCGCGTGTCCTGCGAGCGGCGGCGCCGAGAGAGCGGCGCATTTATCGTCCGCCGTGCGGACCGCTGCTCCTTTTTCACGAACAACGACACCCAGTAAATCATATCCGGGCCGACACACTTATCACGCGAGAACACGTATCGCACGGAGGTCTTACTCCGGTGCAGCGGCACTTTATGGGCCCCCATATTCCGCACGCGTGTCGCCCGCTATCGTCCTCGTAGCACGTGCGCGCGGAAACCCGGGGGTGATTTCTATTCATCGATCCGCGCCAGGAACTCGTCGCGCACGCGGCTTATACGGGAGTAACGGCGGTTTTATAGCGAGTGCCAGCATCACCGCGCGAGTTACCCCAGTTATGTCCTCCCGTTTTTTATTCTTCTTGCGCGCCTTTCATCCCGCGCAGAGGCGACATCGGATGCCGCTCAGGTAGACCATCAGGTGCTAAATTCCACGGGCGAGTGTGGGTGTACGGCGCGTGTGTGCGAGTGGAATTTGGTTGTTCGGCATGCACGGTATATTCGATTAGCCGAAGTTTCCCCTTGCACACAACGTCGTTTTTGGCCTACGTAAGGGTATTTTATATTGTCTCGGCCGCGCGCCGCATGAACTCTGTGCAGGACAAAGTTACAAGATAGCAAATGATGGAATTATAGTAGTAGTTAGTGTACGTAATATACGAGCAGTTATCTCAAATTTGAAACTAAAGTTGGTTAAATTGGTACGCTACACGTCAATTTCCTCGGTTATCGGTTATTTAGCGTATTATCAGTCGAAATAACCTGTTTGCTCATCGCGGAGCATTACATAGCTGTTTAAAATTAACATATCGATTGAATATCTAAAATTAAGATAGAGATGTGATATTGCGGATACGCCGCAATTTTGCACGTTTTCTCGATTATCGATCGCGAGAGGTTTCACTATTATAATGAAAAATGTATCAGTGCTCAGCTGCAATGAAAATATCCTTGCTACGAGATGCAATTTCTAACTTCGTTTTCCAACTGATGCAAAATCATGTATTATTATATAATTCAGTTGTCTTTCCAATTTTATTTTGCTTCCTTCGTTTTAACTCGATGCAAACACCGACGTTTTTTATCAAGTCAAATCATAATGAACCAACAAATGAGCGCGAATTTTGCAGAGCGGTTTTTTATTCAATGGACAGAAATATCGTACATATACTGAGAAAAAAAATTCTTGGTAAACTTGTGAGATGCATTTAGCAATACTTTTTTTGAATATTCACCAAGCCGGCTTGGTGAAAGAATAGCAACTAAACGTAAATAAGTGTTACATAATTTAGTTGGCTCAACTAAACAAAATGTACTCTTTTATAATTATTACAAGTGTTTATAATTAGTACAAAATATTTTGTTATTATTATTATAATCGGTAATAACAATCAAATACTTCAAAAAAAGTATGACTATAAATGCATCTCACAAGTTTACCAAGAATTTGTTTTCAGTGTACCGTCTAGCATGTACATAACAATGTGTATTCACCTGTTTCTAGCTTGCAGCGTCCATGGACGTGCTTACAGATCTCACTACCCTGAAAACTGAAGGAGAGAGAATAGTCGAATGATTGAAAGCCAAAACGTTAAGTCCGAAACCCTGCACGGAAAAAAACGATAAGGTTGCCACAACCACAATTCGTCCAACAAACATAGTGAATGTTGAGACAAACATTCACTATGTTTGTCTCAACGTTCACTATGTTTGTCTCAACATTCACTATGTTTGTTGGACGAATTGTGGTTGTGGCAACCTTATCGTTTTTTTCCGTGTGCGTTCACACCTGTCTTCGCCTACGATTTATCCTAGATGCTTCGCCGCAAATTACTCTTAGTGACAAACTCGGTCATCCTTTTTCTCTTATCTCAAGCCTGCCGAGCCTCTTTGTCATAACCCTTTCTTTTTACGCTGGCACGTCGTCCTTTTACGTCAATGGCAAGTTTGATATTTCCGCTTTTTCATGCAGCCAATTTTTCACGCGGCAGATTCCTCGCATTTCCGTCCCAAGATGCGTGACTTTTTAGCCTTGTTACTTAACATTGTAAATCATGTTGAAATATGTTGAAGCGACACCAATACAAACGGTTAAAAAATGAAACTTTTTTTTTACGAAATACACGAATAGTGCTTTCCGCCGGACTCGACGTTTTGGCATCGCGTTGCCGAGCATCATTTCGAAAGATGAAAGAGAGAGAGAGAGAACGATGCGCGATAGCGCCTGTCGCGCATCGCGTTGAATATCCCGGCACAAAGAGCCGGGCAGCTTCGGAACGATGACGCCGGGGTGGAAATACGGGGGAAACCGAACGGGAAAACGGGCACAGGGGGAGGAGGGAAAACAAGCGCGCACGTTCCCCGTTACATTGCGTTACAAAGAGAGCAACCCGTCCGGCGAAATCCATGTCAACGTTAATGCGGGTTCCGCGGTGCGTTAAAATTCCTCGACGGCGAAACAATATTGGCCGCGCGCGCTGTTCCGCGATCCATTCCCCTCTCTATGTCGCGGGCGAATTGTCGCTTTTTTTTTTATTTACCTCCGTTATTTTCCTTTATTTGCGACCGGCTATTCATCGGCGCTGCCATGGAGTGTACATTTTTCTGCGCGATGCGCGCGATCGAGATTGAAACAGCGAATGCGATCGATTTACGGGGAGGACTCAACCGCAAGGTTTTACCACCACTTCGATAAACCGCAATCGATTAATTCGTCGAGACTCGCTCTTACAATGCTAAATGACATTATCTCTCATAGGTATGCCTTCCGGCGCCGGTGCCGTTACCATACGGCGCGGCTCGAATTCCGCGAAATGGAATATCTATGACATTCGGCCGTTCCTACTCGTCTGTTTCCACTTCGACAGCGGCGCGCTTCAACTTCCGCTCTTGTATCGCGCGTACAGAAGATATTAGAAATAACCGCTGCGAAATATTGGAGTGCCGCTTCAGTACGACTTCGAAAGAGTAGTCGGGATGACAAACGCCGTCCACTATTGCGACATGGTGCGAGCTAATGATACCTGTGTTACTTAACCATCAATAATTCAACCGTAATAACAATGCACCGCGCGCTATACAGCAGTCTATTGCTCGGTAACAGAAAATTGATTCCACTGCCGCGCATTGGCGAACATATGTGCAGCGATATCAAGTCAATACCCGGCTCGGAAGCTAATACCTTGAGTATATACACCCGTTACTCTTGGACGAGGGTGCTTGAATTATACCTGCTTCGGAGATGATCCATTCGCAGCATAGGCCGTTAGGCCTCCCGTTTCCCGTATCGTATCTCCAAATTGCCTGAATTCCCAGATATATGCTCTCTTAACAGTGCTTGCATGATCTGATATACGATACCGATTGCTCGATTGTATTTTATATTTTTATTATTGATAGAATCCACGCGGGGTTTAATATACAGTGCAAATAATGGTCAGTCGGAAATGTTATTAAACGTTACTCATAATATTGAACATTAAAAATTTCCTATTTCGCAGTTAAAAAAATATTGACATTTAATACAGAAATGTGAACAATAGAACCATTATTGTGAATTATTTGCTTCATTCTCTTGCATCGAGAGAGAAGCCACAAAAATGAACGACATTATTATTTCATGATCGCACGCGATTACATTCGATACCGAGGTAGACCCTAAAAGAATTACAATAATTAAAAATAAAGTTTATTCAAAGGAACAATGTATTTCTCTCTGCACGACATCGCGGCGACATTGCACGAGCTCTTCGAATCGCGACGATTCTTCTTTTCGTCCTGGTTATGCTGTACAGTTATGTTGTATAGTTACATTATATGCATTGGAAATATCAATCGACCAAACGTCTCTGATACCAAATTTCAGTTTGATGGATTTTCCATTGTATCTCCTGCGCGAGGAACGTTGCACGGACTATTCGGTTATCGCTTGACAGGCCGAGCGAAATCAAGGGAAGAAAGGTAAACAGAATTGTAGATGAGGCACAAAACTACGACAGCTGAGCTTTTAGCCGGCGATACAAACGTGAAACTTTTATTTAGCTAACGCCGCGTGAATCGCGATTGAAAGGCTGCTGGCTGGCTTGGCTGGCTTGAAATAACTCTTGTATTCATTATAAACCATAGCTCACCCTGCCAGCCCTGCCACCCTGACGTCGAACTCGTACAACGTTCGCCATTTTATCCGCAATTATGGTATACGTACGTATTGGCTGCGCCCTATATCGAGCTTTCTTTTACTGGCTCTCTCGTATCAACTTCATTCGCACCATCAAATACCTTCCGGTTTCCCCCTCCGTACTGGATGATTGAATCTCTTTGAGCGAGCAAGCGTTCGTAGTAATGAGCTAGAATCACATTTCAATACGATCATCGGTCGTTTCTGTTGTAACCCAGAATATCGCTGCGGAATGAAATTTCCTGCTGATAAAAATGTAACATTCTAAAAGAACAGAAATTATACGCGATATTATCATAGTTACGTGGACGTCGCGTATGAAATGCTCGTGCAATAAAGTCGTGATACAAATGACGTTGTGATAGTGATGATAAGAAATAGTCTCTTTTAAACACTAGAATAGTTAATTGGCTTAATTTACCGAATAAATACATAGATATTCTCGTCGTATTGAGCCACCTGGACGAGATGATAAATTTGACGGGGAAATGTTAGGCGTAAAGAGCCGATAGCGTCGAGCGCAAAGGAAGGCCCCATCCACCCTCGTCTTATTAGCGAAACTTGAAAACTGCAAAGTCGGCTCGTAACACTCTAGTCCTTCGTGAGAGCCTGTGTACCCGACGAAAGCGACGATGTCGTTGGCTAAGGGCGTTCTGTAAAGTTGCCTGATTTATGAGCGCCGACGAGGTAACGCGAAGGATTCCGACGTAAGTTTAAACGCCTCTGCGAACCCACCCCGTCCCCTCCGCCCCTCGCCCGTTCCCCTCTTTAATCCGTAGTCGAATGAATAGTTGGCACCGAAGTTTCCAGTCGGCGTTATGCTCACGTGCGCGAACGGCGTGCGTCTGCGAGGCTGCACGCGAGAACGGGCCTTCCGAATCTTGATTAATGTGAACCGAAATAGTTGCGTCTCTCTCTCCCCGCCAAAAGATGCCACGGAGCTGGAGAAATTGTATTACGTCTTTGCTACTCTCATCCTAACGACTTTTCAATTGATGAAATCCTGCCTGCATCAACAAGCGAAACTCATAACGCCCCATCCATTACGGAGAAACGCGCACAGTGCACAAGTTTTTAACGAGGCATGCATCGGAAAGAAGTTGTATTTAATAATGGGAAGAATACCTTTTGTTCTAAGTCGAAGTTATAGTATATGCTTCTGTATTATGCACCAGCTTTTAATTAACATTGAGTTTAATATTAAATTCCCAGCCAGAAATAATTAGTCGAATCGATGTCGATTCGACGTTGATGCGTCGATGAATGGTTGATGTTAAATATTGATTGATATTTTTGTCATTTTCGACCTCATCATAATTGTTTTTATGTTAATTGAACAATTGCAAATATTTTCATAAGATTTCTATTGTCTTTCGGCTAATTCTACATCGAATGCACAGTATATACTGCGCTTTCCGACTTTGTGTTAATTCGATATAGAATTGACCGAGAGACAATAGAAATTTTATTAAAATATTCGCAATTGCTCAATTAACATAAAAACAATTATAATGAGGACGAAAATGACAAAAATATCAACCAGTATTTGACATCAACCACTCATCGACGAATCGACGTTGATTCGACTAATCATTTCTGGCTGGGTCTAACTCTGAGTTTTATTAGATGAGAATCATCCAAGACAACATGGAATAGTCTTCATTGTTAAACGTGAAGAGAAAGAACACCGCGTAATTTTGTCGTGCAACAGATCATAACGTTTTTTGCGATAACGTGATTTGCGTAAGTTTGATTCATTAAAATCGTTTTCCTAAAGAGCTTATTCATAGCTCCTCGCAGCTTATCCTCGCTGCCGATGCGCTAATTTGCTGGACTTTTGTTTATTCTGATGCTATTATGAGCGCCGAGAAATACGGAATGCGCTGCACACGCACACGCCTTTTCATTCCTATCGATAACATTGAAAGAGGCTCGTTTGCAATATCGAAAATCAACATTACGTGAACATGTTACGGGAATACGTTGTTTCAGAGTGCTCGTTCCGCTTTCACAGCTGTCGCGCGAAAATTGATCAGTGCATTAATCCTGGTATTAGCGCCAATTCGGCGCCGCTAATTGGTCAGCTCGGAATCCAAGCCGGGCTTACATTTTAAACTGGATCCGCGTTTCGGTTACGTCACACGCGGCCGCGCGCATAGTCTAGTCGCTTTAAAGTCGAGAGTGCAACGGGAAAAAAAAAAATATTTTCGCTTCCGGCAACGTACACCTGACCAAACACGTCCTCTTTAGTGTTTGTTCGTGCGGCGAATCTCCCGGCGCGATTTATTACAACCAGTCCCGATTTGCGTTGCGGTATCTCGCGCGATGTTCGATTACATCTGAAATTCTGTGTCAAGCGCGGCACACCGGTCAGTCGTAGGCGAATTCGTCGGAAAAAGTTTCGACGGACTAAAAGTATAACGAGTAATTAACAATTAAACGCAGGTCCGTTAAATCCGCCCGGTTGCGCGGACTTTTTTTTACTCTATGGAGAAGCAATTCTCACCCGTCACCCGTTAATGAATTATTTTCAAGAAATTTACTTAGAGTATGTCGAGCGACGCAAAAGTTTACGAAGCGGGTGGCGACTTACGCTCGAGAGAAATTAGAGAATACCATTTCTCGCTGTCAGAAAAAGAGACGTCGCTTGCTGGTGTAAGGAAAACTGTGCAAATGAAGCCAACTAAGACGAGAAGAAATGCGTTAACTTCTTTCATGGCGCGATAACGTGTAGAATACTTCGCAATCGATAAATGCAGAGTAAAAATATCGCCCATATTATATTCGCGTATTTTACGTACGCAAGTACGTAAAATGTACTTGTTATATACACAATTTATTACAATCTATGGGTGTACATGACGTGCGTGCATATTTTAAATAGGAAATAGTTGCACGTTCGCTACGGATTTATCGTCGCTGTACTAAAATCACAACGTGATAAAGGACGATTACCGTGCCGCAACTGAGCGCGATCAAAATTCTGAATTGGAGCGCACGTGCGTCCACTTCCGGGCAGATTTTTTAGGTGGTTTCCGGCCGTGGGGGGCCTCGCCGAAAATGGATTCCCGTCGCGCGGCCGGCCGCGAATTACCATTCCGGAAATGAATATTTTGTCATTAACTTTGCTCGATTCCATTGTAGTAATTGCGAACACTTCCGGCCAGCGGGTGCCAAACCGCATAGCGCTACAATCAATTACGACGGCGTCATGCCACACTCCATATATTATGCAGCACGTCGAATGTCCTGTCAAATAATACCTATACGTTTGCAATCAGGCTTCGTGCTACTCGTGTAAATGTTTGAGCCGTGAATGTTTAAAGGTTCGTCCATATCAGAACGGTATTTTAGAAGAATTCTTCGAAGAATTTTCTTGAATAAAATATCCTTCACATAACATTTTATGCAATGTTCATTGTACAGCCATGAACAAAATTATTGGGCACTCTTGTTTTTTCTTTTTCCTATTTAACTATTCCTTCCAATTTACTTAAAAATTGGAAGGAATAGTTAAATGAGTAGGGTGCCTAATAATTTTGTTCATGGCTGTATTATGCAGTATGTATTATCTGTGTGTGTACATGTTACATGATATTTTTTATTATACTTGTAATACGTTTTATAAATACACAATGATAAATTATAAAATAGTAAACATAATAGCAATGTGATTTATCGCGTTGTACAAACTCATGATTACGTTCTCCGTGCTGTCGTGACACCGAGGTTTCCTTTAATCAAAATTTCACCGTGTCACGCCGTGATATCACGGTGGCCATAAAACCGTCGTCGTATAAGCGCAAATGTGAATTAAGCTTGAGCATGCGTCCGCGCGCATATGCGACGAGAGCGAGGGTGTGCGCCTCGATAAATTGGCAGCGTTAAATTTAACGTCATTCATTCCAGCGGCGGCGATGTCGATGCAAGCACGCGCGTATTTTATACACGTGTGAAACATTCGCTCTGTGAAATCAGGGTCGATTCCGCACTTTCCGATGTCCTTGTCCTTGCGAGTCACACAATCGACAGGCCCGGCTGACAATGAGATGTGAAAATTTGCATCGCGCGCGGCGCAAGCTGGAATAAAACGAATAGTTTTTTTTACCAAAATTCCGCACTAACATCCACAAATTCCACGGAAACGCACGTAAATTCGACAGGCTATGCAAACAAAGCCATGCAAATGCGCTGTCCAATTTATCGCACCGTAATAATCGCGGTACACGAACGAGACATCGCAATGCTTAATCTTTTTGCTTCAAAAATTACGCGGCTTAAATTGACAACTTGGACGTAATAAAAGCTTCATGTTTTAGAAAAAAATTTTTTTCCCGGATTAATTCGAATGGCGTACGCGGACTCTAGGATCGGCCCTGGACGAATCACGTCGGCCGCGCGCCGACGTTAAACTGCTCACGCGTCCGCAATAAAACTACCCCTCCTGCGCCGGGATTGCCTATACCCCGGATTTGCGGTAATGCGTCGCCGTTTTTGAGGCCGGCACTTTGACGAAAACAGGGTGCACGTGAAAGGGTGCGTCGCAGAAACGCGGATGGTCCATTTGATTGCGTATGCGCTTTCAACAGCGCGATATGACATTAATTAGTTAGTATTTTGCGCCGATTAATTTCGGATATTTGCAAACCGACATTACGAAAGTCAAATAGCAGTGAATTTGCATCAAAATTGGAGCAGCAGAGGTATAAATTCGATCTTCAAGTTGTTAGCATTAAACGAGCATTTTCCACGGTATTCGTCGATAAGAATAATTTTTGAACAAAATGATTTATTTAGCGGATTAAAGGATTACTAATTATCGAAAATTATCAATTAATGAAGAGAGGTGTGCACAGTAGCGCACGTTATATAAATAATCGCATTAAATAATAATATAATTCCGTCATATGAATACCGTTAATCCCTTGCCGCGAAATGTAATATAATATCACCACATAATATTCGTTACGGCGCCGGAAAGTGTCAAATAAATATCTAGAAACCATTTATGGAAATTATTCGAAGTTTATTAAAATTATGTATTATTATAATAATTATGTAGAACTGTCCGACGATAATGACTTAATGCTTGTTATTATCTTAAATCAGAACAATTCAGCAATATAGTATAAAACAACTTTTCAATTTTGAATAACTTTTAATATGAGAGAGATTCGATATTTTTCATTTATTTCCATTTCATCATACACGCGCTTCTCACAGAAAGCTTCGCGCAATAAATACATAAATACATAACAATATTTCACGCAGTAATTCGCAATATTCGAGTCGATCAGGTTCATCGTTTTTTTTTATCATTAATCACTTAACAAATGTGTCCAGTGTAACTCAATATTATTTCGATATATATAAATTTTGCAGGATAACGATCAAAATTTAATACCATTATACGAAATTTGAATGCCAGGCTTGTCGCAACCGGATAAACGACAGTGATAAACGACAGCGATACCTCATGATTACATCGTAACACGTAAAAAAAGGAAGAAGTTATCTTCCTCTTATAAATGACACTTAACCGAGTAATAAATTCTGGAGAGGGTGATTAATCGTGTGCAAGGCCGAGATAATGTTTTAGGCCTGGCCACGAGAGCGCGAATCTTCCTTCCTTGCGATTAAACAGGTTCTTCGTCCCAATTTTTACGTAAAGCGCAGTCCTGGCACGTTTTTAGGGAGGCACACGGACCAGAGACGCGGAACGACGCTGAGTAAGCGTCGACTTTGCCGCCTTTTCCGGTCGGATACTCGTCTTCCGGTGGGAGGGAAAAAAAATCATATCTTTCTGATTTACTGTTCGACCAAATTTCGTCTCGCGGCGTTCTCCAGGCGCGCGGGATTTTCCACCGGCAAAAACGCACTACGCGCGCCGCTTCTGGCAAGACTCGATATCTTTTTCGCTCACGAGCAATGCGGCAGAAACAGGATCTTCTCATTTACTCTATTATACATGCTGCCTATAAATAACGGCACGCGACATCGCGAACACCGTTTTCCATTGCACACAGCGAGCAGTTTAAAAATCGTTGCTACTATTATATCCGGATATCAATTTACCAAGGGCAGATTTATATAAATGTCGCTGAAATAAATTCGAATAAAAATTCTTTCGGACTGACTGACAATGTCTGATCTGTGCACTTTTTGAAATCGAAAAAAAATTTAAAACAAAGTTATAAACACATATATATACAGGGTGAGTCATTTTAATTAACGCACGCAGTTATTTCGGTAACAAACCATTTTAGAGAAAAATATTTCAGACAAAAGTTTTATGGTTTCGAGGGTGTCATAAGATGGTGTCATTAGTTTGATCTTGAATAGTTGCTTGAAGGTCACGTGAAGGTCACTTTCAATTTTTTAAATGGAACCGCCTACTTTTATTGCATATTCTTGTAGCTTATCTCGAGGGCTTTTCAAAACACTATAATAAAGTTTTTTTTCGTTAAGTATTTTTCGAGTTATGAGGCTTGAAAGTTACAGTATTTTGACATAAAATACAAAATATATTGTAAAACATTCATTTTTTTACACCAATTGATTGGTCTTATTATTCTATGCATGAAAGTATTAAGGTAAGATTACCGAAAACTGAATGTTTTACAAGATATTTTGTATTTTATGTCAAAATACTGTAACTTTCAAACCTCATAACTCGGAAAGTACTTAATGAAAAATAACTTTATTATAGTGTTTTAGAAAGCCCTCGAAATAAGCTACAAGAATATGCAATAAAAAATAGGCAGTTCCATTAAAAAAATTGAAGGTGACCTTCACATGACCTTCAAGCAACTATTCAAGGTGAAACTAATGACACCATCTTATGGCCCTCTTGAAACCATAAAACTTTTGTCTGAAACATTTTTCTCTAAAATGCTTTGTTTCCGAAATAATTGCGTGCGTTAATTAAAATGACTCATCCTGTATATATATGTATATATATGTCTATTACACTTTCTGTTTCTCGCGTGCTTATCCGAACATCACGAAATTTTAAAATATTTCCATATGTATAAGCACAGTAGGATGGCTTGCAATACTACATCGTAAGGCATAGGTTCATCGCACTCTGTTATATTAGCGGTTTCCAAATCTGTTTAGCTACTGCCATGCTTTTACGGGATCAAAATTTTACAAAGTTCCAGCGTGGGATTCATAAGATGAGATTAACCGCGAAGGCAGAATAAACGCGAGGCACTTCTACTTCATGCGAAGTGACACGAAAATATACCAACCTGAGGGCGAAATACAACTTGCTGGCAACTATCACCTACATCATTCCGCTCCGTCGAGCCCGACACCCCTTAATTCCATTCTCCCCGATGGCGTCTTTTACGCCCGAGCGAGTAAACGTATCAGCCATATGCTCGAACGCCGGATGGAAAATAGTGTTTCCCGCGATGTTATAACGGCGTGGGGGTGAATCTTCCCCAGGAAGTCCATGAAGAAGTCAAGTGTCACTCCCGAAATACAAAGTTCTACGTAAGCAGAGTCGATAATTGAAGCTCCAGAGAGGATTGGTGGAACTCAACGTTCCCGTTTGCTTTCCTGGGAGACTCAAAGAAAGGTATATATAATCTTTTAACTATGTAGCAGATATGCCGCGTATATGTGCATACCATGGACACACGTTTCAACTATTTCAATTCAACTAAAGCAGTAATTCCTTTGCGTAAAAACATTGAAGTCAGAAAAGTATTCAACGGAATTATAAAACGTATTCATAAAAAATAGATTATGGCGCTGCTCAAGGGATCATTAATAATCAATTACTAAATTCGAAAACAAGTTAAATTAATTTATAATTATTGTTTGTATAAATTTTACCATATATATTGCGTTAATTTGCAAAATAGTTTTGGATATAAATGGATTCATAAATTCCATAAATAAAAAGAAGCTAATAATAAGACATCAATTATATATGTATATATCGCTTTCATAGACGACCGTGTAGCATATAGCTAATCGATTATCGCATGTATTTTTGGGTATTGATTATACGATAATTCGTACTTTGCTCCCTTTTAAAGCAGAAGAGATTTGTCGCGATGACGTTCGCACACGCGTGTCGTATCTCGCGGGGATCGCCTTGTCGCAGAGATCAGGATTCTGCGGTATACTTCGCCGCCGGGAAGAATGACCCCATAAAAAGTTCATAAAAGCGCCGCTGCGAGAATATGCCGGGTACCTCGAGCGTGCGGGACTTTAACGCTCTCTTCAGTTACCCGGTGCAGCAATGGCTCGTATCGCGCTTCCGCGTAGCCGCGACATAATGGACCGAGGCATCTGCTGGAATTTTCATTTTTCCGGTCGACCTCGCGGAAAATCATAACCCGACGCGCGCCCGACGCCACGGAAAAACGTACGGCTGACCGACGTTGTCGACGTCGTCGTCGTCGTCATCGTCGTTGTCGCCGCACAGCACACAACGACATTGACATCACAGGGCACCCCGTGGTTTTGGTGTGAAACGCATACGCCTCGCAACTCTTACACTTTTCCACCGTCACCTCGTAATGTTCCGGCGCATAATCGCCTGCGAGACCCGTCACGGTTTTTTATTTCCTTCGAGAAAAATCACGATTATTCATATGATGCACACATGCAACATGAGAGATGAGCGACGAAAAAGAATCTGAGATTTTGCGGGAGGGCTCATGGCCGACCATTCGTAATTCGGACGATAATTTTCAGTAATCCCCACGACGCGCTTTCTTTCGCAAACGAAACACAAACTAAACAGTTTTCTGCGGCTTAAACTCTTAAATTAAGTCGGATTAACTGCACTGTGCGAAGCGTAGCATGGAGAAGTAGAGAGCGAAGAAATACAACAAATTCAAGTGCCCAGAAATTAGTTTGAGAGACGCAAAGAAAAAGCGTTCCAGATACATTATCCTCGACTTAGCATGGCTCTGACTACTTAAATGGTACATCGCAGCATCCGTATTATCTGTATGTAAATCCGCCGGCGTTATAACTGACGGTAGCAATAACCGATATCCAGCCGTAGATTGCGCGGCATAATGGTGGATGAAATTTTCATGGCACAGCACATTCGAGGAGTGAATGTTTTATCGCAATTGTAGCAAGCAGACGGTGAATCGTTTCTCTTTTTGTTCGCCTTCTTTCATACAAACGATCGTATTGATCGTAACGTAATAGGATGTCCTAGAGTCACCGTGACATCTATCATCCGCAGACTCTTTGACAAATTTGTAGTCAATTTGTTCTGAGTGAAAGTTTATCGCAACTTCATCTTGGCAATCAAGTTTTCTATTAAACTCTTGTTAAAGTGAACGACACTGGAAATTGAAGTATAAATCTTTTGTTTACATTCATTTCCATTTTTCCATGAAGCTAAAATAGCTGAAGCTCTTCGAATCTTGTTGATGAAGTAAATATTAAAATATTCTCGAACATTTCCTTATTTCCAATAAATAAGATCAAAAGGGCAAATGAGAGTCAGTGCGGATCTAGGAGCACAAATTATTATGTAATTAACCTTTACAAATTACATGGATGAAAATGAATTCATAAATTAAAAAATGTAAAAAGATATAAATGTGTGTGTTCGAACGTTTCGGCTCCTATTTGGGCCATCTTCAGCGCAAAAATCGTTATTTCATTCTCTGTTCTCCGTTACACCCAGAGCGTAATCTTCACGTGAGACGTTGGTCACAGACGGTTGATAGGCCGAATGATATTGAAAATGCCGGCCTGAGTTTGACCACACAATAAAAATTTAATTAATAAAGTTATTTAATCAATTAAAAAATTCTAACTCATCAGGTGGAATAGAGAGAGAGAAAACAGATTACAAATGTGTACATCGTGGCGTTAAAACGTTGATAATTCGTCATAAAGTAAATTAAATATAAAGGCAATCATAGTCAATATATAAAACGTTAATAAATACGTTAATAATTTCTTTATTTCTGTCACAAAAAGAATATCCATCCATTACAATATCCATCTCTATTTCCGAGTATATTTCAAACATCACAGAATCTTACAGAATGTCAGTGGTTTCTCATTGACGTCTATAAGTATAATTTTCCTCTTACCTTTTCGTTTTCATTTTCGTTTCAGATTGTGAAAGTGATTCCCAATCTTCGAGCAATCTCGCTGGACTTTTCCAACGAAGATGTCACGTTCGCGTCTTATATTTTGCGGAGCAGGCGGAAGAAAGAACGCACTTTAAAGTTTAGATTTCTCCGCAGCCCCCTCTTCTCCCACGCGTCATCGCTCGCGCAAATCGAAAGTTCAACTACAACGATGGGATTCGAAGTTGTTCCTTCCTGGCTGTTTCTCCGAACCGGTTGAGAAGCTGAAGTCACGGCTCGCGATGAACATTCAATTTTCTAGCGTCGTTAAACCGCGCGCGAAAAGGGCGGGATGAGTATCGATCCTCCCAATCGTTCTTTCCGTACGCGTCCTGTATTGAGGTGGAAAAGAGTGAATCCGGAGGATTCACGAAGTTATACGCATGCCAGCCGTTACGGGTGAATGTAAAATAAGAGGATTGCATCGCGCATTGCACGCGCACTCTCTAAAAATATGATTGCGACGTTCACGAGCAAAGATATTTATATGGCGATGTCTGATACGATAGTGTGCAATGTTAAGAAAGGAATGCCAAGTCAGGAAAAATGCATTAACTTATTTGAAGTATTCGTAAGTTGATAGAGATAAACTTTTTAATAAGATTAAATTTAAGTTAAAGGATTCCATACGAGAAAGGCATGAGATCGAGATACGTGGGATAGTGAACTGATCAAAAAAGCAAAAGGAAACATATGCTCTCAAACCCAACAGAGACCATTGAGAAGCTTCGACATACACCGAACCACGTGATATTGAAGATGGACACGGGCAAAGCAGGCGCAACGAAAGGAGCGGTCGCTTTTAAATCGCTGAACATGAATAGGAGTGAAAAAGGCCGCGCTGCAAGGTAGAAGATACGCATGCATGTAAGGTAGCGCAGTTCAAAGCATTCGGAGGTGTAGACCACGTTATCAAAACTGAGTTTTCGGCACTACACGGACATGCCAAAAATTCAGCAAGATAGAAAGCTAAATATATAGCAGCTGTGCGACCGTTCAAAGATTCACATAATTCCACGAGCGCGAGAGTCAAGTCGCAATTTTCCATAATGCCAACCGCGAGTGCAGGGAAGAGAGGAAGAATAGGGAGAAAGAAGAAAAATCCGGTCGGTATCAAGAGGGTACGAAAAAGGAAAAAGACGGAAAAATGCGATATTACGAGTTTATACCGGATTTCCTGGCCCGGTACAAGAGTTTGTTCGGGTTCGAGTATTCGATTTTAAACCATCCCTCCTGGGCCAGCATAACCGTACTGCACTACCCGTACCTTTTCCCGCCGGCTCGATGGTGGGCACTCATGAAAATATATTGCACTTTCCATCGCGGTTTACACGTTGCATTCTCTGACAATTGGATTGAAAATCGATCCCTCGCGATTGCGTTATTGGAGCCGACAGCCGGGCATCTCGCAGAGAGACAGGATGATACTTCTTATCGTCTGCTTGTCCTTCCTCTTATCCCCCTCTAGATACGTGAATCTCTCGCCATAGGAGCAACAATTTAAACCCTTAAGCCGTTATCGGACCCTCCTCGATCCTGTTCTCAATCTCCTTCGAGACAACTTTCGCTAATCATTTTTCCATGCTTTTCCATCATAGTGTCGAAGAGATTCTCAACATCTTATCTTTATCAGATGTTTATTGCTAGCAATATTTGATTCGTCATTTAAGATTAATTAGCAAATAATTGCAAAAATTTATTTAAAAAATAATTGTAAAGTAAAATAAAAAACATAATATTAATATATTATATTAATATATTATATTAATATATTATTTGTTATTTATTTCATATATTATACATATGTTCTTCTTATAAAATGTTTCATTCGTTAATTGATTTTATTTATGAAAAAAATATCGACAAAAGATAAATTCTTGTCGCTTTCTACGGAGATATTAGCGGATATGTTTTAATTACGGCGAAATTACAAGTCTCGTAATCAATTTCCGTGATCACATGGGGCAAAAAGCAGGTGCGTTCACGATGATGTCGTAAAACGTTCACAAGCGTAAGAAGCGCGAATTGTGCATATCGTATTGCGAGCACCATATGCGCCAGTGAACCCCCAGACCTAGAAAAGCGTCAGCCGACGCGGCGGCCGGATTCCGACGCCTAAGCGAATAGTATACCTGCATAATACCGGGATTGCGGATATGCAGACCATAAAATGCCGCGCGGGGTTGGCGGGGAGAGAGACGTAGGGGCAAACAAGCGCTCCGCGAGACGTAAAATCCGTCGTATAAAAATTCGCGTACAGTCTGCCGCGCGATTTTCCCGCCCCGCGAAGCACCGAATGGCGTTCAACGCGGGATGAATATGCACGCACGCATGCACGCACTGCGTGTGAACGCAGGCACGCATAAATACACGCATTATCCCACGGCTAGGAAGCTAAATAACGAAATAGCGGTATACACACGAGCGCGCACGCAGATCTAATAATTTTTTTCCCTTTCTTTTAAAGCAATTCCTACCCCCTAATAAATTTCCGAGCGCCTGACCTTTGTCATTTATTAGCTATTTTAATTTTTACGATATGCAGACCGTCCATGAGAAATAAAGGCGCAATAGGAAGAACATAATTTTCATTTTTATTGCAGTTAATATTTAATTTATCATATCCAGGAAGACGAATAAAAGGAAAAACGTGGCACAAACAATACCGTGCAACGTCGTACGGTGGTATATTGTTGCGCATATGAGCATCTGTACCTTTTGCTGCTGATTTTCTTTCAAATACAGCTGCGGCATCAATATCTTGCTGTTTACTCCCTGAGGAACTTGTATCGAATAAGAAATGTTTATACAAGTTTCGTTGTTATTTAACGAATGGGATACACGTGATCATACATCTAAACGCATGAGCTTTCGTACCGCGTCTGTGCTTAATAAACGGTAATTTATAGCAGATACTGACGATGATTGAAATATCGATAGGAAACAGAAATTAGCACCACAGCTGACGAGCTTTACGCTCGTACGATCACGAAGAGAGAAACGTGACTGACATCTTCAATTCTAGCTTCAATTAAATGATTAATCTCTTTAAAAAATCTACGTTCTCATCGATTACAAGCATTGGGACTTCATATACATGCAAAAAATACATTGTAATCATGAGCAATGTTTTCATTTTTTTTCAGAAACATTCCTATATTTTCATTCGCAGTAAAGAGTGACCGCAAAAATGCTCATAAATGTTCCCCAATTTTTTCACACTCGAATTTGTGGTCATGTTTAGCATCAAATGAAAAATCTTGTTAAGCTAATTACAAATATGCCAAAGTGTACCTCCTTCCCGTTCCCGAGAAAAATCCTTTGTCACACATTTTTTAAGGATTAATGATGCCGTCTGCTGACCTTTGGGGCCCATTTTCTCGGGAACGAAAAGGAGGTACATTTTGGCACCGACATATTTGTAATCAGCTTAACGAGATCTTTTATTTGATGCTAAACATGACCACAAATTCGAGTGTGAAAAAATCGAGTATGTAAATGGGGAACATCTTGCTCATGGGCGCCCTTACAACTTTTTTCAAGGGGGGCAGAGTGTAATATACTTAGGAATGTAATATACTTTGAAGTTCCAAAAACAAACGTATTTTCAAATAATATTTTTAAAGAAATATTTATGTAGATTTTTATTTTTAATTGTATAAATTTTAAACAAAAAATTATCTGGTTATTAATCATAAAATCATTCCAAATTGAAAAAATTAAAATCCAGGGGGGGCATATGCCCCTCCTTGCCTTCCCTCATGGACGCCCATGATCTTGCTCTCACTCTTTGGAAAGTATCGTCAATGTTATCCGACAGAAAAAAATCGCAATGAAAAATATTTGCATAAATTACTATAAACAAAGCTACCATGATACACACGTTTATTTAAAGAAAAAATTGCAGAGTTATCAACATATGACATATTGCGTATTTTCATTCATGAATCGCCAAAATAACGTCGACATCATCTTGTACATGTACAGACGATAAATTGCGGTTGAAGCTTACGCAAGGAGAAGAGGATTGGTTGCGGTAAAATAGTCTCGAGAAAAATCTAGGTCGTTAAGCGTCGCGGCGCCGCGTGGTGTTCAAATGACGCGTCGCCTCGTGACGAATTTCCCGGACGGCGATAAAATATGCCAGGCAAAACAGCGATATGCATTCCAAAATTTTCAATTTTTCCAAATTTTTTCTTTAAAACTGGAGCCAAAGAAACTAAATTAAAACGAATGAAACGAATAAAAACGTAAATTACGATTTAGAATCAATAAAATTATAATTAATACGAAAGTTGTGTAAATATCATTGCAATTAGCTAAATTCATGAAGGTTAATTACGCTACACGTAATTGCACATAAAATATTGCCACGGTTAAATTGTGAAAGATTGTCGCATAAATTGGCAGAAAATGTAAAATGTCAGAGTTGGTATCAATCTGTTATTACAAATGCGTTTATATATTTATTTTCAAGGATTTTAAGGCAATTAGTGGCTCCAAATAAATCCTCCTAGTATTTGCAAAGTTCGTCGAGATCTGACAGATACTAAATAGTAATATTACTCCATGTGCATTAAAATGGGATATGAATCGCTGATTAAATTTTGCAACTTCGACCAAGAAATTTAATGTTTTCGTGGTCTGCATCTCTCCCACACACACAAAAGCCTCTATAAATTACATATCTACATTCGCTCGCGAATAGTACTACGATAACAAGAGACATGAAGAATTACCATTGAAGTTAAATATTCCGTATTGAGTTATACGAATACGAAACAGAAGAAAAATACATGCGACACAGAGAGAATATTACATATAACGGAGGTATATTTAAGAACGTAAAATATCCTGCGAAGAAAAGAAGAGGTATTCAACAAAAATATTTATTTAGAAGAATGAATTTTCTGCCTTTTTACAAGATTAAGGACATTCTTTTAGTTACGTGGGATGTAGAGACTCGTTGTGAATTCGCTTCTTCGCAGGCGGAGAACTACTTACTGTTATCGCGATCGATTTGTCTTTTCTTTCTGACGAATAGTCATGTCTACTTTCCGTGACTCGTCGCCTCGAATGCCTTTGCGGCGTATATACTTTATTTAATGCACGAAAGAAAAAAGACGGATATAATATATATGAAAGAGTACATCATATCGACGTAAAATATGTACGGAAGATTCTTGCACGAAGAGGATCGGCACCTCGCAAATCGGAGAGTTGATTGGCGGGCACAGATTAAGTTCTTCAGCTTTCAGTTTAATGGAACGCCAGATCGGATTTGATATTTCAGATTACGTCGATAGGTCCATACTGATTGACGCCGCGGATATTGCTAAGCCTGACGTAATACGATTATTAAACGAGTACGCTCTACGTTGGTAACTCACGATGACAACGCGTAGGAAATCGAATTTACGCGGCGAAAAGGGGAAGGAGATGCGAAGGAAGCAAGCGGGTATCTCATAATTTATTTCGCATCTCGAGAGAATTTCACATATAACATCGCTCGATAGATAAGCAATATTATTTATTGTGTCAAAACATTTTTTTTGTAAATGTTTGGGTATAATTCGTTTAATGTATCCAATTGTACTGAAAAGTTGTCTTCCGTCTATCGATGCTACTGAAAAATAAAACGAGATCATTAGCATTAACACAGTCGTTACACATTATATGATAACATCGTCGACAATCGCGCCTCTTTTCGCAACTATCTCAGAGTTTTTACATATTATAATTATAAAAAAAGATCTTACACACAAGAGATTTACGCGCTTTTAATTCGCTAAAGATACTTGCTTTCAGAAGTGTTGACAGATTCAGCTTCACAAATTCACGTAAGCTAATCTCTGTCCACGGCCTCATATTCATCAGCGAACACCGCGGATATTGTGGAAGTACGGTAACATACGTATGGTCAATGGAAACTAGAGAGAAGTTTAACATCATGTAGAAGGATAACTTGGGGAAGGCAATCTAACTATCTCGCGCACGTACGGCGGTGTAACTGAAGTACGTAGTTAGCGTTTCCAACATGTACTGAAGTCTGCTTGAGAAATACTTTCCTCACTGTATAGCCGGGATATCTGTCTCCGCATCGCGGCGAGATATTTGTACCATCCATATTTGTACTCGTACTAATATCGTTGGCATATTAAAGACACTGTTTAATCCATGCGTTTGTAGTGGTGTAAATTAACATGAATTTTTTAGCGAAATTATCAGATACGTCTAATTTACACGGAAAGAACGATTTTGCTGAAGTATCTAAAAATTTAGCCAGATACAGACCTGAAAGTAATTTTGTTAGATCATCAAAAATAACTATGTAGAACACTCAAACATGATAATAATGCTGCAAACAGTTTTGATATTCTAGCAACTATTTTGGGCGTCTTACACATTTATTTTGATAACCTAACAAAATCATTTTTAGATCTGTATCTGGCCAAATTTTTTAATATTTCAGCAAAACCATTCTTTCCGTGTATGTGTTAACAAATATTTCGAATGTTATATCGACAAAAATTTTAATTTGTATAAAGAATCATCACTCTAATATTTCTAACAGCATTCTGTGAACTGTATAAACGATAGTATTGCAGATAATACTGCGAATATAAATATATATTAAGACATTAAAATATCGCTTTGTGTAGAATAGCGCAGGTGGTCAATGTATTTTTAGTTGTTTCTCGTGGCGGATATCGAATCGAACGGTTACTGCCTTTCTTTTCCGGTGTCTGTCGGGGAACAGGGCCGATAGGTGTGGAACATCGTAAAATTTGCATATTGAAGGCATCGCAATTCCTTATCAGACTGCCGAGAATCCAGGATCATCGTCGACCGCGTTCGTTTGCATTTCTCTTGGTGCAAAGGGTGCGCGTAGCAGTAATGCTATACATTTCTAAGTAACACAGCGGATATTTACTAGCGATGCACGATCCCAAAATGTCTCATCTCATAATAATCTTGAAATTCGATTAACTTTATTATAAGTTAAAACGAGCAGACAGAAACCTAGATATCGATTTATTGATATAAAACGTTTACTATTTATAGTTATTCAACCTTTCAATAGAGAGCCGGAATTAAACGTCTCTCTACTATCTATCTATTGCCTGCAAATAAATCTCGTATCTCAACAGTTATTGACACGTCCGCATTATTTAATTCCGCTGGTGGAGTTGCGTGCTATAGAAAAAGCTTTTGAGGATAAACTTGCCTGATATTATATCGTATGCAAAAGAAATCAGTGAGCTAAAAATAATTCTGCATACGAAGGACGTTTCGCAATTTTGCTGTCGTTGAACTATTTTAATTTTAATTTGAACGTAATTAAAGGCGGTGCTTCGTGACTTGAGGTACGACGTTTTAATCTCGCGGTTTGATTACGCGACGCAAACGTTTCTATAAAATAAATAACACGACCGTCGTATTTGCGACGGACCTTCGCGCAGCTGTTTTATTATGCATTCGCGCGTATTTACATGCCCCATTCATAACTAAAAAATCTTGAGGAACGAACGATTCATAATTCAACTCGTCCTCCGGCGTTCGGGATCCAAAATCATCCGTCTCCTCATTTGAACCTCTCACCAATCAGACGATCCTCCGTCCTCGCCGCATAAGAATTCGTTGCTCGATAACTAATTTACATCCGATTCCGTGTAGTCAAATGCCACCGGAAGAGAGGACAGAGGTTGGTTAAATAAAATATCCTCCGCCGAAACTCCGGCGTTCTTCTCGCCGTCGACCTTTCGCGCCGGGTTCAATGACACGACATTCCCCGAGGACGCACGAATATAAAAATTGTAAATCGTTGAATATGGACTTGTGTATCCGGCGGGAATAATTCCGCATTACTGTCGACCTCGGAACTTCCGTCTCGGTCATCGTGAGTTATGCATCCAGGAGGATATAGCCAGGGGTGGGCGGGGGTATCGCCGATGAAGCATCTCTCTCTCTCTCTACTGGTTTCTTCATTAATGGTAATGATCGCGCAGTCCTGGCAGTCCACGGGAAAGCTCGTGAAAGAGAACATCGTGATTTGTATTCAGAATGCGGGATACGGCGAAAGCCAAGAACCGGGGTGGGGGCGAACCGATGGAATCGCGAAATAAACCCCCTCGCGCGGGGATAGCGACGGTGCGGCATGGTGCGGAGGAAAGGGGAGGCGCGCAGCCTCGCGCTCCAGTTCGACTTCCGACAATAAAAGAGAGTTAAGACCATGCATCGCGAGCCAGTGTATATCGGACCGATATAAGCACTGTTCTCGCAATCCAGTACCTGAACCGATCCCACGAGAGTCAATAAAATCAGGGAGTAGAGCCCTTCGTCTTTGCCAAGTGTTTTCGGCCAAACGCCCCCACGTTTCCCTCACCGAAACAAAATCAAAATTCGTAATTAAGCGTTAACAGCGTTATATCATTCAGGCGGGATACGAATTCCAGCGTTGTAAATGCGAAAACATCACATGACGAATTTCGTCATTATTACGCACAAATGGATTGTTGCACGTGTAGAGGGAAGTTATACTTCCCCCCTCCTCTTCTCACGTCATATAGATAATCGATACACCGAATGCTTCGGCTACCGAATCTCTGTATGCGAAGGACCGCGCTATCGTTATTGCATCATCGCGAAATCATCGTGCCGATCATCGTGCTAAGAGCACGTTCGTAACGACCTCATCTATAATCTGTACTTCACCGTACATCCGCATTAAAGGAGATCATTGATCATGTTCTGTCACGAAAAGATAGAATGGCCGCGCCATTTGATTCTAACGAAGATATCTGTGAAAACACTTGAGTTGCGGTAATTGTGACGTCTTCTGCAAATGATTATATTGTAATTTAGGTAGAATAAATCTTTCGTTTATTCGGATTCAGCAAGAGGATTCAGCTTGTGTCTCTGTTCTACATCCCGAATCCTGAATTCCCGATGAGCCGAGGAAGTCGATCTGTTCCGTCGCTTCCTACAATCAAGAGGGAGATTGGGAAAGGATTATTTCTATAATACTGTATTCTACCAAGCAGAACAAACCGCTAGACAGTAGTATCCTCTTGTTATTTGCAAAACGTGGATGAACCTTCGTAATCCGAGCAAATCATTCGTTCAGTAACAGAATTTAATTAATTTTAATGGCACGATCGTCGGTTGCGCAATTGCAAATTGCTCGAATAACACGCTTCTTCCTTTTGTCGTTCCTAATTGCTTATGCATGCTCTCTCAGTGGATCATGTTCCCGAGTTATTGCGAGATAATCGTCTGCAATTTGCGCTTTACATGGAAATGTGTGTGTCTTTATTTTGTATTTACAGAATCGCTTTAGTTTTTATGAGAATCGACAGCGCGATGTGTTTTAAATAGGTACATATATAATAACGGGAGCAATATTTTTTATTACCTCTTTCTTCAAAATGCAGAAGCAATTTTTTAAAAACGTACTTCAGTTAATTTCCAAGTAAATTCACCCAAGGTAAACTTCTGCAAATTTTTATTAGTAACATGTAAACGTAAAAATAAATAGTAAAGTTAAAAAAAGAAACACAAACTCTTTAGTATTAAATATAATAACAAAAGCTTATGATAACTTGGAACAATTATTTTATCAACAGACGCATTTCTTTCTTTATAAAATTATTTATAAAATAAATTTATGATCGATATGAGCTTATAAATTTGTATTAATTTATTTTAAACAGAAGAAATTTAATGCAATAGAACGAGAGAAAAAAAGAGATGTTTTTAGTCGATACATCAACGCGTTATACGAGTGACGAAATTGAGTATATAAAAATGTGAATCAAGAAAGAAAAAAAGATGCAATAATCGATAATCCATGTATTTTTGTTAAAGTAATACGATATATTATTCAAGTAATGAGTACAATAATAAAACAAGAGAAGCCATTGGAAATTAGCACCGTTCAAATGTGACGAAGTACGGTGAAATTATTTTTATTTTATTGCCGCGGCTACTATCTCGTCAAGATAATTATTGCTGAAATTTACGACGAAGTATACGTATATTCCACCGAGAGCTTGTTCGATAGTCGTGCATTAGAGAATATTTTGATTGCCAACGACAACGACCGACAACGACTGTCAGGTGTGAAGTTTATATGCAAAATTCTTCTGGCATGCCATTGCTTTCACCAAAAATTGATCGACAAGAAAGCTAAAAAATACACGAAATTATATTTTAAATGTACGATATTTAAAATTTCACTATTATAGTCATTGAGAATTTTAAAACATTTCATGAAGGTATGATGTATAAATCCAATTTTTTTCTCAATTCGCATTTTTTCTCAGATTGAAAAAAGTTTGAAATTTATGATCGTATATTATATAATTATTCTTGTTAAATATTATTTATCGTGTACATGGCGCATTTTCAAATCATTGAAAAATTTACAATAATTTAATTTATTTAATATGTAGAAAATTAGTGTCACAGATTTCTTTATGCTTGACGACAGTATCGCTGTGCCTGCTATTTCTACAAGAAGTTCCGCGTATTTTTAGAGAACGCAGTCCGAAATGCGCGAGCGTGATGTGCAAACCGCGAGTTTATTTTCGGTGGAAATCGTACATGGTGCGGACAGTGTACGATCGGCTTAAAAAAAGCGCGTGTCTGATTTGCGTGGGTTTTTCAAGGCCATAGAGAAAGCTTTCCGGGGCCATTGTATCGTGTCGCGTTTTCGGAATTTTGTCAAAACTCAGACTCTGATTCACTCGACGAAGAAGAGTCACGCGCCGCCACAGAGGCAACGCCTGGTCATCGCTTCTCTAGTCCATGCCCTCTCACGGGATTAGTCAAATCCAAAAATAATACCGCGCATGCACCGCGATGCAAATGGACGCACGGCGATGTAAATCAGACGTTTTAAGATCCCCTGAACTTAAGATCCAGTGTCTGGCGTAATAGGATAGTGCTAGATAGCTCGCGAGAGCACAGATACTGCCTAGAATTATTACGGAAATAAATACAATTGAGAATACCGCGTACAAACATAACGATCTTTTAGAAGGCGATGTTTATTCAACGCCTTGAAGATCTCGACCAACTATTAATATGCTCCATCGTGAAAATGAAGAAAAACCAAATACGTGGCGGTCTTTAGCAAGCTACGAGGCTAAATTATGATACAAAAATAATTTCGCGTCAGCACCTTTTGTAGCACCGCAAATTGATAGATCGGTCATTAGGCCAATAAGTAACGAATGAAGTAACGAATAAGTCAAACACAATAGCTCATATTCATTATTTTGATAAATATGATATTATTAACGTATTACTATGCTTCCAGCCAGATCGATCATACATTTTCTGTAAAATATTCATCGTTCCCACCCATACTTTTCCATTAGCTCAAATATTTCAGATGCAGGCGTTGTTAAAATACAAGAACGAAACTGCGCGCGGAATCGCATATCACTTTCAATCGAAAACATTTCAACGTCGACTAAAGCCCGAGGCAGCCGCACAATGGTATTTTTTTCACGGAGCCGTGCATTAAAAAAGCGCGCACGTTAGCCCGTATTTCTCTGTTTTGATTTCGGCCGGTGCGGTGGCGCGCGGTGTGCAAAGTGGACTTGAAATAACCCCGCGAGAGGAGACCAACCCGATCTATTAATAGTTTACCGACGTGAGTATCTTTGTCGCCGGTTCGGCATCGACTACGCGCGGTTCGGCCGCAAAATCCGCCGATACACTCCGCGTACGTACACGTGTGTCGTCGCCCGAAGACGTCGCCGCGATGCAGCTGACACCTCCGTCCGTTGGTGAAGTCTGCAGTGGACGACTTTCGACGCTGATGAATTAAGAGCTGCCAGTTAAGTACGAGAGCACGAAGCTCGAGTGAGAAGGTGAGGGAGGGGTAGGGAGGGTGCTACGGGGAGTGTCTATCCGGCGGACATGACCGTCGTCGCGAGACTCTCCGATTGCTCCGTCGAGATTTTTGGCGTTCGCGTATAGCTGAAACTGGAGGGAACTTAAAACCGCGTTTCGAGTGAATCTAAATAAAGAACTATGCAGCGCGGCGGCTGAAGCGGGGCGCGGTGCCTCGGGATATGTGAGAGAGTGAGTAAGAATGGTACAGCAAGCCGCATGCAGCAACGAGACAAGCGCATCCCTCAATGGCGTACCGAACGGCGACCGCAAAGCAGGAACGTCCGGTGTCGTCGTCGCAACGGATGTGGTGGTAGCGCGTGGTGCTGTCGACGGTGAGACGACTTCCCTGACACGCGGCGGCGGCGGCGGCGGAAGTGGCAGCGGCGGGGGTGGCGGCGGCGGCAGGTTCTCCTTATTCAGGTGGTTCAAGCGAAATCGCGATTCAACCGTGGAGAAACGACGGAGAACGAGCGCGAGGCCGGATGATGATGGCGTCGTCCGACGACACAGCAGCGTCTACTCCAGCGTGGAGAGCGTAGACACCTTTTACAGCACTACCACGGTTCGCAGTTTCGCGTTTCACACTGGAACTCTGGGCCGTTGCAACGTGCTGTCTTTGGACATTCTCAAGCAAGCGGCCGAAGTCGGTCCGTTCGCCGCCGGGGCTTCGAAGGTTTATCTGGGTAACAAAGAGAACAACGCGTCATCGGCTGTCGCCTGTACGTTACCAATTAACGTGCACTCCAGGAGACAGGACATTACCGCTAGGTACTCGCTGCAACCATCGACAACCTTCAGCTCGTGTGGGAACTTCCTGACAACTGAAAAGGATTCGTTGAGAAAATTCGATGAGAGCGCGAGATCCAATAGATCCGTACGGCGGCGGGTCCATGTAAAAGGAAAACGGAGAGCACCCAACCCTCCCGGCGCAGTGGTGAAAGTCGCGGAGGTCGATGTACGCGAAACGCCGGCGAGAAACAGCAATAGACGGAAACGACGGGCGCCGCGACCTCCTGAGAAAGCGACCGTGGAGCAATCAGAACTCGTCACCGATGGCGGCAGCATGGAGGTAGAAGAGCGGAAGGATGTCGACGAAGGGCAGTCGATCAGCAACGACACATTAATTCTTCAGGGTGGTATGTTGCTGTCAAAGAAGGAAGTTTGCGGCAGTCCAAAGGCCGCGAAAAACAACAATAGCGACGCGGGAACGTCCAGTGTGACAGTCATCCAGGAAAGAGCACAGAGCCCTATTGGTACCTTGAACGCAGCCATGCCTCGACCTTGGTATAAGCGCAGCGTCTTCGAGCATTCTCGTGACTCCGGATCATCCAAGAGAGGCACCGTCTTTCGCAGCCCTACGACATCCGCCGAAATGAAGGAGGAGTGTATCGGAACGAATGTGAATTCTTCTCCGAGTTATTCCATTGATGCATCTCTGTCAAGGTTTTTCCATCGCGGTGAGCGACAAAGCGACGACAGAAAACGACAGGAAGCTAAACGAAAATCCGGCTTGTCCATCCTGACGAACATCAGCGAACTGGATAAAGAAGCGGCAGCGATCGTGCAGGAAGAGCAGGCGCGAACACGGGCGTCGATGCTGTTGAAAACTTCAAAATTTGTTGATGAGTTCGAAAGGAGGAACGACGTCAACGAGGAACTCGTTCAGGACATGGTCACCTCGGCGATTGAGAGCTCATCGCCTAGACGAGGCACGCGCGCATTAATTTCAAAATTCAATGCCATCAGCAACATCACTAAGGTCACGGTCAACGCCAATTTCTTCGCTAAAAGGGATCAGCCAGATTATAAGCTTGATCGTGATGCAACAAGAAATAGCAGATTCGAAGAGATCGGAGATTGGAGAAATCAAAGATTTTCAGTCCAGCAGGATCTCGGCCAAAGCGTTCGCGTTGATAAAGATATATCCAGGTACTTCTTGCCGCAGCAGAGACCATCGAGGAA
This sequence comes from Aphaenogaster floridana, assembly GCA_003063835.1. NCBI lineage: Eukaryota > Metazoa > Arthropoda > Insecta > Hymenoptera > Formicidae > Aphaenogaster > Aphaenogaster floridana. Next base: position 1,360,579 of record NJRP01000010.1, on the reverse strand, counting down.
TAGAACTGAACCGACGCATGCGGACGTAAAGTCAGTAGACATAAAAATTAGCAAGGAGCAGAATGATCAGCTGATGAAAGACGCATCTAGTAGAATATCGTATTTACAAAGTCAGCTCGCTGCAAATCGTGCGAATGAATCTCTAACTACTCAGAAAGATATCACGCTTCCGGAAGAAAAAATTAGATTACGACAGGAAATCGCTAAAGAAATGAAGGACAAAGAATCGCCGAGACTGAACAACGAAACAAGAAGAAAATTTCTGCTTTCTCGCGCTCGTAATTTAGCTGAAAGCACGGAAAACGCGTTAGATCCCTTTAGAGAGAAGGCAGAGGGAGTGCAGGAAGAATTTTCGGACATTTTCGACGAGATTGACCGACAGCTGCGTTCTAGAGAGTTCAAACTTATCGAACGGAGACCTACAGCCGAATCTGACAGTGTCAGAGGCAAAGTTCGAGAAGATGAAGCTGTATCGAGCAAAGTGGCCAAAGTGCTCGATATCCTGGTGGAAGCCGAGAAGGATAGTAAAACGAGATTGACGATACAACCGGAAGGATCGATGCAAGACAAGGGAACGTCGCGTTTGATTGATTCAGGCCAGAAGGCGAAGTCCAGCAAGACAAAATTAACCGCTCTCAATACTGTCGAGGACCCAATTACCGCGGATTTGAAGGAGATGCTGAAGGAGATGAAGCACTCGTTACCGAAACGACCCAAGTCGAAGAAGACTATGTCAAACGACGGCGACGTTCTTGAAAAGGTTGAGAAGCGCTCACCCTTACCTACAAACAAGACCTCCTACATTGCCTCGGTCACGGCAACGAGGATGGCGACAACGTCGTCGAACGATTACGAGATAGATAAGCAAAAGGTATCCTCGTCGGCGCAAACCAGTGGAAACATCCGTAGATTAAATCAGCCTTCTACTTCCGCCGAGCGACCATCTACGTCGGGATGGAAACATGAAAACGTGCTCTACAGAACTTCTGGCAAGGGTTCGGTCCTTGTGAAGAATACTTTCCAACTGATACGACCACGCGATTTCGCCGAAATAGAAGCTATGAAGACCACGAAGGAGGTACACAAGGAAAACACTTATGCCAATGTGATAGAACCGTCGCTGTACGCCAATGCTCACGTTCCTCTCATATCGCCGAAACAACGACCAGATCCGACGCCATCTAAAGATATTTCGCAAAGTAGTCATCCCGAAAAACAACCCAATATTGCAGATGAGAGTAAAATCATGTTGAACGACGATGAGCTTACAAATGAAGGTAGTATCGCAAACTACATTCGCAAATTACACTAAAATTACATAAAATGATAATTTGATCACAAACTGTCTATTTGGGACAAAAGTCCCATTTAAATTATTCATTCTAAATAAGGAAAATAAAGAAAATGAATAAATAAAGAATAATGAATAAATAAAGGAATAAATAATCCTAAAAAGTTTCTAAAGAATAAACTATTTTTAAGTGACTTGTTTTGATTTTAATTATAAAAAAAATTTGGCAATACGGTTATTTTTGCAGACGATAATTCAACAGCGAGGAACATGAATACTCTGGCCATAAATCGATTACTAAGAAAGCTGGAAGGGGCTATCGCGTCGGGCCATCATCAGCAAGCGGCGGGATTAGCGAAGGAATTGGCAAGGCTCAAAATCCATTGTTCTGTGATACGACAGCGTTCGGCGGCGCGTTTGAAGGATCAGTCGATTAAAGTCAATATGTATATCGAAGACAAACTCGCTCACCAAGGGCCCATACCACTTCAGGTAAGTAACCGATACTGACGGTTGCTCGATATGCAAACAAAACGTTTCATGAACCGGGCTGTGATAACAGCTGCCGACAAGAATGACGGTAGCCGAGCTGAAGACAAAGATACATACGGAGTTTGAGATACCCACGAACGTGCAGCGATGGATCATTGGGAAAAACTTGGCTGATCAAGACGGGGTCACTCTCGACGAGTTACACGCAGTGGATGGCTCACCGGTGTTTCTTTATCTCGTAGCACCCGGTAAAAAAATCTGATTCATTTAATTAAATATCTTTCCTACTTAGATTGAACAAAAACTTATTTTCGCATTTTTTATTTCAAAGCCTGTCTTTTTTATTCTAAAAGTCTTAATAGAAATTTATTTTAAATATATTATCATATACTTATAACTAGGGTTGGGAAGTAACGCGTTACTTATAACGTCGTTACCGTTACAGTTACTTTTTTTTAGTAACGAATTGGTAACGACGTTATATTTTTTCATTAGTAACGGTAACGGTAACGCAGTTACATTTTGTGGGTAATGGTAACGAATATAATCGTTACTTTGTACATGTACAATACATATGTTCGGAAAGAGCACACGGAAAGAACGGTTTTGCTGAAATATTAAAAAATTTGGCCAGGTACAGATCTGAAAAATAATTTT
>NJRP01000010.1:1328538-1344773 GCA_003063835.1 Aphaenogaster floridana | reverse complement strand
TACTAGTTAAGTTAACTAGCCATATTTGAACTGGGCCTTATTAGCATTGTTCGTTTTGTCTCTTGAGAGCTGCTCGGAGTCGCTCCAATGCACTCCAATTGGTTGGTGCCACCGGAATGTCACCGGAATGACCGGAATCAACGTATTGGAGTGCATTGGAGCGACTCCGAGCAGCTCTCAAGGGACAAAACGAACAATGCTATTTTCTACATTTTGATCTGATCTATTATATTTTCAATAACAGTATAAGAAAATCCAATAAATTACAATGATTTAATTGAGTATGGAACAAATTTTTATACATCTCTTATGTTAGATTTGGCTCTCACAAAGATTTTATTGGTTCCATCCGGAAAATAGTCCAGATTTGTCACCAATAGCATTTTATCTCATTATCCAGAAAAAGTAAAGCATTTTGTTTTGGATATTAAAATATATGTATCAACTGAGATATTAAGATGCCAATTGGCAAATAAATATTCTGCTTACAATAATACACAAAAAATACATGTTCCTAGTTTAGAGATTGGTGGGGGTAGAATCATTGCCGTCATCAGATAACAGTAGAGAGTGACGACTCATCATACACCTATCTGAATCTTACACTGAATTTGAAACGTCAAATTCATCGCAAAATTTCTAGTGTTTCACTCCGCAGTTTTCTTCATTACGTCATCAACATTGTTAGAGAGCATAAGGAAACGAAATATACAAGTATTCTCATATCATGAAGTGGTTTGCGGGAAGTATTAACGAGGCAGTTGCAACGTCAAAATCGAGGAAGGCAGTTTTCGTCGTGTTCGTTGAAGGTGTGTAATCAGAGTCTTAGGTTAGACCTGACTCCAGTTTGACTACAAATCATTTTTTTAATCTAATACAATATACGATGATTATTGTGTACATAACAATATGTGAAGTACACAAAATGGATACTTTAACAGATCTATATAAGCCATATCTACATAAATTTAAACAGTCACACAGTCATTGGTATAATGTTCTTTTAGGCAAAGATGACACATCAGTGCAACTTGCCCAGGCAATCAATGCTGCAGAAGTCTCTTCCCGCCTGGAGGAAGAGCATTTTGTAGCTATAAGATTGGAGAGTGGGTCCGAAGCTTATAGATTCTTTGCGCAGATCTGTATCCTCTTATATAACGCTTTTTATATCTTTCTGCTTTTAATATTATTTATCTTTTAATATCATATTTGTTCTCCTTAAATTTAACAATCAGATCAATTGGTACCAGTACCATCCTTATTTTTCATTGGGGAGAATGGTACACCACTGGAAATTGTTGCTGGTAGTGCAACTGCAGCTGAGTTAGCATCCAAAATTGACAATGTGCTGATAAAGGCAGGAAAGAGTAATAAACAATCTTCATTAAACTTAATTGATGCAGAACAGAAAGCTACAGCTGCCAGTAGCAGCAGCAGCAATAATAATGTTGTTGAGACTACTACATCTAATATAAATGATAACAATTCCAACCCAAATGCAGATTTAACTTCTGGTATAACAGAATCTGTTACACCAGTAAATATCTCAAATAATGAAAATGATGTCACAGAAGATACAACAAAGGCTGTAACTTCATTAAACACAGGGAATCAAGACAATAATGAGGCATCAACAAAGACAAATGCTGAAACTAAACAAGATAATCAAAATAAGGAATTGACAGCTGAGGTATGTGGATTATCAAAGATATCGATATAATTTTTGAACAAATTTATATTTATCACTTATTTTAGGAAAAGATCGAAAGAGCACGACAGTTAATTGAGCTTCAACGAAAACAACGATTAGACGAGGAACAGAAAAAGGAACGAGAACGCGAGATTGAACGACGCAAAATGGGGCGTGACGTACAAAAAATGCGTCAAACGCAGCAAGACTTGGAAATAAAACAAGCTCATGAGGAAAGGATGCGAGAAAAGGCCGCAGAGACTGCAGCTCGCGAAAAGGTTAGGCAGCAAATCGCTCAAGACAAACTAGAACGAAAACAAAAAGAACTTGCGCTGCAGGTTAGTACCATTTTAATCATTAATAATTTTAATTTTACATCCAATTGGAATCAACTTAACAGTTAACTTTCATTTTCTTTAATAGCAACAAATGCAACAACCGCAGTGTGAAGAGCAACCCAAATATAATCCAACATCTAGTAATGCGACTGTGACCAGAATTCAATTTAGATTACCGTCCGGCAATTCCCATACAGGACAATTTGAACCATCGAACACTTTACGCATGTTACGCACCTACGTTACCGAAAACATCGATTTACCCTTCCGACAATTCGCCATGTCGACATCATTTCCCAGAAGAGAATTGACTAATGAGGAAAATGACAAAACCCTTCTGGAACTTGAATTGGTCCCGACCGCCGTTATTTTAATTCTTCCTTTGAAAAATGTAAATAAGATAAAATATTCTTCTGTAAATTGTCACATTTCTGATTATATTCACTTTATATCTTGTGTGTTTCCAGTCTAATGTCACAACGGTGGTAACTTCAACACAAGACGTTGGATTCTTCTCTCGCTTCATATGGTCCTTTTTCACACCTGTTATTCGTATTTATAATTATATAGTAGGTTACTTTTCCGGCACTAACGGAGACGCGAATCAACAACGTAGCGATTCCAACAATGATTCTGTAGAAGCGACAAACAATCCCGACAGAGCTATTCCATCGAATCGGCAAAATGTAGTTCAGTCTTCGGGGTAGGTTTATATCTAAACACATTAAAGAATATTAAATAAACACATTAAACAATCTCACACACATAGGCGCGATTATAGAGCTATATGCATTTGCATGGCATTAAATATATTTAACAAAATTGTATGAGATATTTAATCTTTAATATATTAAATAAACATTTCTATTCGTGATGCAGTTTGTTTAGAAGATACTTGGGTAATCAAGGAGGGACAACAATCAGAGCGCAAGGGAATATACACAGACTACATTCAGGTGGGGATGATAATGATGAGAATAATACTTGGAACGGTAACTCCACGCAGCAAATGTAAAGTAACGCAAATCTCGCTCCAGTCACATTGCAAGCAATTGATATTCAATCATGCACTATTCTCGTTATATAAATCTTATTATGTTGGAATTAATATTCAATACTTTTCACTCTTTGTTATACAACGCCAAAACTTATCTGCAACATATTTTTTATTAATGCACAAGCATTAAGTTTTAATGAGCGAGTTCTTTCATAATATTTACATATTCGTCAGTAGCATTACGAGAATGAGTATTTGTTAATTGATATTTCACAATTAGCAATAATATGAGCATTATCTGCATTATTATTATAATATAACGTTTATTATAATGCTGCTGTGTAACATTAATGCATTATAATAAATGGTAAAATATATCTCGAGAAACAGATCGTGGAAGTATTGAGCCACAAGTGATACATGGACCAAATGTGAAAAGGTTCGTAAAAACTAACATGCAAACTATAAAAGTTTCGCGAATGTTTTGATTTTAGATAGTTGAAATTTTAATACTTGTGTGTGTGTATATAGGTTTATTGATCTTAAGTTCGATGATAACGTAAGTTTCTTTTCTTCTTTTATCCGATTAATTTTTTTCCTTTTAATATCGGATAACAATGGAAGTTATCCGAATGCGGTTAAAGATAACTATAATGAATTATATTATGATATTCGATGAATATACTTTTTGTTGAGATGATATTAATATATAGGCTGCGGTCCATTTGACGTTCCTTTTAACAAAGAAAGAAGGAGAAGAAGAACGCTTCGAAGCATTTGTAACGTCAAGTGGACCACACCCATAGTACCATTATTTTTCATTATGTTTAATAAGATATAATGAGAGTGTAATTATGAATCAAGATAATTACATGGTCAAAATAACTAGATACTGGAATCCGTATGTAAAGTCTTTATGCAAAATTAATAATATAATTAGGAATGATTATTTTCTGAAGATAGCAAATGTGCACAGAATATGAATGATGCAGGCCTGTCATAATGCCTAAAGAAATAAATATAAAGGTTCATGGCATTATCTCGTTTTTATTGAAATCCTTTTCCATATATTATACTTATAAGGGGACCACCAGAGATTGTCCTCTTGGATTTCGCCAAGTTTGAAATATGTTGTAATGCTATACCTCCATTAATGGTAAAGCTACTGGATGCAACTTTCAAGCATTCACGAGAAAATCGAGTTTGAAGTTTTTCGTGTAACTTATATATCGCAAGTTTTTCACATCTTTCAAGCTCACAAAAATATTATATATTATGTTTATTATGAAGCATTGATGGCAATTTATATTAAATTACATTTTAGTAACTTACCAAAATTTATATATTGAACATGAAATAATGAATTTGTTCTTTATAGCTGAACTGACTGCACTAGTTCAGAATTTATCTTTTTTATTCCACATTGGAAGGAAGACTCTGAACTAGTGCAGCCCCAGTTCAGCTATAAAAAACAGACCCAATATCAGTTTATTATGTATATAACGGCGCGAATACACAAAGTCACAACGTGAAGATTTTTCACGTGTCGAAACACGACTCCAAAAATATGTTCAAGGCGAGAGAAAACAAACGCCAGGAACTTGTCGTTTCGTGTCATGTATCATACGGACGTGTTTAAGAGGAGTGAAGATATATCTTTACTGTTGCACTTGCCACTCGCCAATTAAGCAAATTAACAAACATTTTGGCCTACCAGCCATCGCAAAGATTTCAATTTTCTAAATGTGAGACGTCGCAGAAGTCTATCAGAATGGTACTATACATTGGTAACATGATCTCACAGTCACACCATGGAGTTTCTAGAACTTTGTCCTCAAAATCCTTGCTATAAATCAAATAAAATAACCAATCTCTGATCGAAGCAAATAGTTTAGGAACAATTCTATATTTAAAAAATTATTTATTATTATAATTAAAGATTTTAAGGCTCTTGAATACTCACCTGCACTACTATCTCAGATTGTGACGTCAGAGAAGCGAGAAAACATATAATGAAAATTCTTGCAAAATATATTAAAACAAAAATATTTTTCAATGAAACAATATTTGCAATCAATAGAATCGACTTATAAAATATACCGAAAACTTTCTTTTCGTTTCGGCAAGGAATTAAATCATTTATTGTTAATTTGACGGTTGTCATAGCTGTGCACATAGCTTATTGTTTCGCGTTTTCGGTTAGGCGCAATTTAATTCCAGATATATGATTATTTATTGATTAACGAAACAAAAGGAGAATCTTCGGTATTTACAAGTTATATTTTACAAGTTTGTTCTATCGATTGCAAGTGTTGTTTTATTTGAAAAATATTTTCATTTTAATGTGTCTTGCAAGAATTTTTATTATACACTTTCTCGCATTTAATCGTTATAATCTGAGATAGTAGTGGTGAGTGTTCAGGAGCTTTAAATCATATTTTATTAATTTAAAAAATTATTTAAGAAACCGATTGTGCAATAGAATTATAATGTTGTATAAAGTTTAAAAAAGAGAAATCTGTATAATTCATTTTGCTATTTTTATATCGATTCATTGTAGGTCATCATTAAAATGTACACGATTGGGAATATTATTAAAATCACAGTTTATATCAAACGAAGGAGTACGTCGAAATGGCGGTATGATGTAAATTCGCGGATATTCGCGGGATGCCGCTTCTTGGCGGTGTCTAATAATACACTGAAGCCCAGTTTTTCGTGTTTTGGGCAACGCACTCAAAACGATCTCATTATTATATACGATAATCTGTAAATATATTACGCAGGAAAGATGATCTTTGCAATGTTTATCACTAGCACCAAACAGTCACTAAAATAGCGGTTTTAATGGCATGAGTGCATTTGTCGAATGCATTAAATAGTGTCACGTTACCAAATTAATTATTAGACAATAACATAGTTATTAAATTAAACATTACATTTTCCATATGATGTAATCAATATATTTTTATGAGCATTATTTCTGCTACGCTCTATTCAACTAAATAGACAACCAAACTTATTTTGAACATGATGATAATAATGTATAAAAGTATTTTTTAAATTCGAATCTGTGTGTATTATTATTTAAACATATTATTTTTATAAGTATTTTTGTGTGAGCCGAAATGACCTTTTTTTCTTTCTTCTTTCTATTAAATCATTAGTCGACTTTATAACTGAATCAATTTCGCATCGCATCTGCTACCTATCATGATTATTAAACGGCGTTCCGTGGCAGTGACAGAAATTTATAGTCACCTCATTACCACCGTTTAGTGGTCGCTACCGTCTCGCGATACGAGATCATTAAAAGCTCCTTCCAGAAACGCACGTGCTTGCCAAGACCCGCCCAGAGATTTGTACGATTGGTCAATCTCACGATGACGTCGTGAGCACGTGGCTTTAAGATACCGCCTTGAGGAACGAAGAATTTGACTTGAGTGCCAAAAAAATATTGTGGACCCCGTGAGTAACCCCGACAAAACAGTCGCTGGTTTCGGCTCTAATCTTCCGAACAGATCAGGGGGTACTAATGTAACCCCAGAGAGCCTTGCTGCCGAATCTTTCGATTATTACCGGTATCATCGTTTTCTCATGTTTTATTCAATTAAAAATGTAAAAGTAATATATTAATTGATACAAAGATTGCTATAGTGAAATATCAAAATTGTGCAATAGAGCTTTAGTGAAATTCTATCATCAATTAACTGGGACATCGATTAAATAACGTAAGCCGGGACTTGTTAAAGAAAAGAAAGTGAGTGATATTGAAGATCGATAAAAATAAAATCAAGGATTAAAAATGTAATCCTTGAAGAATTAATATCAGTTGAAGTTTTAATGGACTAGTTTTAATGGGCGCGGGATATTCATTCGAGAATATCGAAAAGACGATTTTATAGATGTCATTGGCAGAGTATTCTAAGTATTCTCCTAACAAAACGTGTTCAAGATGTCCGATGAAGAAATAAAAAAATCAGATTCGAAGGGAACAAGCGACTCTGCAGAAAACCCGAGGATATGCTCTTTCAGCATCGAGAGATTACTAGCACCGAGCAAGATAGACGAAGAAGAAAATAAGTTTTCACAACAGACCGATTTGTCTTTGCTTTGCCAAGAAAGTGAGTGATAACGAAAATGTATTCTAATTATTACAGTTATCAATCGTCTTTAAAGAAAGATAACGAATAATTTGTTTCTGCTTTTTTGTTACTCAACAAATTTTTGAATTATTTTATTATTGTTAAAAAATTATCACCTATTTCTTTATAGTGTGATTAATGATATTTTCCATCAAATATTATACCAGAAGTTTTATACACAGAGGATAGACAAAATAATGTTTGAATATCTGGAAAATACTACACTATTTGTTTTATTGATAAGAAGTTGGCCTACTATTTGATTTTAATACAGATTCTACTTTTTTTGGAATAAAGTCATATAATATTTGAATAATCACCAGTGGAATGTTTGTATCATTTTTCTAGCAAAACATCTTCCAGTTGCTTAAGATATTGGAAGAGGAAATTTATTTTTCATTCTGCTTTTTCTCAACATCTTATCTGGCTAGCATAATTGCCTGATTTAAATATCATCGAACCATAGTGAACAATTTTTGAAAAACAGATTTTCTCCTGTAACATCTCTTAAGCAATATGAAGATAATTATGAAGATAATTCTACTAGAAAAATGGTATAACATTTCACTTGACTATTCAAACATTGTATGACTATTCCAACAAGAATAAAATCTGTATTAAAAAAACAAATGATAAACCTTTTATTAATAAAACAAGTAGTGTATTTCCCAGGTGTTCATATTATTTTGTCCATTCCCTGTATTACATAAAGTGATATAAAACACAATTTTTTAAATGAATTTTTGATTTAATGATATATTTTATTATTACATAACGAAAGGTAATTTTTCTAGCAATGTGTATCTTTTTTTCACTTGGAGCTATAATAGATTTTGTAAACAATATCGATATAACACATTCTGTGATGAGGATTAAACAAAATAATCATTTGCCAGATAATGAATTGGAGACAAGAATGCTTGTTGCACCCGATTCATCCATGTCAATGGCGGAGGAAATTGAGCTCGACGATTCCGATATGGTATGCTCGACATCTCCTGAGCCAGAGATGTATTATGGTGAGTTTCATTACGCTCTATTACATTTTCAGACAATCGCATAAATATCTACGACGTAATGTTTTACTTGAAAGAACATTCTCTCTCTTGTTGCTTTAATTTCAATTAAAACAACAAGGGAGAATATTTTTCAAAGATGCAAAGATTATACAAGGAGACTTACAAAATTAACATTAATAAGAAAAATAATTATAACTATATCCTACTTAATTGCATTTTTTTAGATGTTTCAATCATTGTTTTATATCATAAAATTCAGGATCAACATTGATTTATTTTGATGGAATAGATTTAATATTCAAATAAATATCTAAATATATAAAAATAATGGATACATTTTATTTTCCAAGTACAACCGTGCTTTAAATAATTTCTTGAATATTTAAGAGCATTTTATTACATATACGCGAAAATAAATTTGCTTATGTGAACGCCAATGTCAAAATTTGCATATTACACAGGTGTGAAACACTTGTATTTATTTTGTTAAATCGCCTAATTAATAAAGACATTTCGAGCAAAAACAGACATAATAAAAATTCCAAGAATATTTGAATTCGTCAATAATAGCCATTGAAGTTATTATAGCCAATAACGCCGTTACTGCACATATTGAGAAATACTTAATGCGCGTGTTTGTTCCCTCAAATCAGATAAAGTTAATTCGCCAATGGCAATACTGTTTTTTAAGTGTCAAATATTGCTAACACATGTGATAGGTCAAAGTCATTTAATTAAATGTTACTGATATCTGCGTATTATCGTAGTTACGCAAATTTAACTCAAAAAGAATCTGATATTTTAGCAATTCTACTAAAGATAATCAAATCTGCAAACATTATCATCTTTTCGTGTTAATTGTATAACTGATATAATTGAGCAATGTTTCTCTGAAATTACGACTTCAAAAGAAATGTTATTTCACATTTAACAAAGTACAAGTAGTGAGTAGATTTTCTTTAAAAATCAAATTTTAAATAGTTGTTTGGCGTTGTGCAAGTTGCCTATGTATCTTCAGTGAAGAGAGTTTCCGAATTTTCTTTCACAATTATCCGTGGAATCTTGATGGCGATAGAAAATAAAAGTAGCCCTTTGTAATTTACTTTTGTTAACGAGAGAAATTAATAGATTTGTTTAATTATATCAAAAGTAGCTCTCTTCAATAACAATAGCACAAATATACAGGGTGTTAAAAAAAGTGTCGCATTAGCTCAGCGCCATTCGATAGAGAATGAAAATCTAAGAAAAAAATGTCTAATACTATTTTTCGATGCGACGGATAGTTTCGCCGCAATTAATTATTGTAATCAGTAAATCAGCACGGAGCTACAAGAGTAAGCGAGCGGCGGAGCGCGCGAAGTGAGGAAGGAATTATTAATTGCTATTGCTATTGCTAATAAATTTATTTATTAAAGAGTGATAAAACATTTGCACATTCTACATCAAATGCTGAAAGTGACCACCATTAGCTTTCAGACATTTATTTGCCCTGTACACGACATTTCCTGTGGCATTTCGTATGTGCTGTATACTATCAAACGCTACTTCAATTTGCTCCTCCAACTCGTTCTGCGTTTCTATGCGGTTAAATAATAAATTAAAATAAATTTTAAAAAAATTAAATTGCGGCGAAATTATCCGTCGCATCGAAAAATAGTATTAGACATTTTTTCTTAGATTTTCATTCTCTATCTATCGAATAGCGCTGAGCTAATGTGACACTTTTTTAACACCCTGTATATGCATGTCGTAAAATCTTTGAAGATTACTTCGAGTCTTTGAGCTCGTCAAGAATTGTATCGCCATCTGGCAGGATCAATTTTGCACCGGTTAGCTGGCAATATTATTACGGATACTAGAGGAACTAATTGTAATAAAATCCATACGAGACTTCTCTTGCGGTAACGAATCCGTAAGATCGCGCGTAGAAGACCGTCGCTTGTGAGTTTGATCCATTACTTCCTGCAGGCTCCACGCCTACTCAATGTTTCTGCTCTTCGTCCACTATTTATCTGTCTCCCCTGCTAATTTTGCCATGGAAATGCGGCAACTCTCTTACTTGCAGTAAAATGTAAAAGTACAATGCTGGTAAGACTTCTCCGAAATTTTTCTGAAATGTTATTTTCTGTGCTAAATCATAGAAATTGTTTAAATTTTAAATTACAACTTTATAGTCTTGTGAAAATAGGAAACGAAAATTTCTTTTAAGATGTAATGGTTAATTTATTATTGCACGCGTAGTTCATTATATATATCACTATAATTTGCTCAGAGAATCTTTCACATAAAATTATTTCAGAATAATTACTGCCAAAATACGATTAGATTAAATACTGCTAGAAGCTATACTGCTTTTAATATATTTCAATCGTTATTCGATGCGGCATAATGGAGAACTGGCTTATGTTTTATGGATAATTAATACGAGAGTCGAGCGACTCAATTTTGTGACATCTCACACGCCCTCGAAGGCCTTAACGACTAATTTCCATCCGAGGGCACGTAACTACGTTGTGATTTACACGCCGTAATGGCCGACGCAATAAATTCGAGATCTAAGGAAAGGACAATTCTCGTTTGCGCCGTGTGTTGGGACTGAGATATGTGGGACGTCGCATCCAACTACAAAGCCGTCAACGTGGCACATAAATCTTCGTGAAAGAACAGCATAAAGAGCAAGGGATAATATACCAGAGAAGCACTTCTTAAATGAGCCCATTATGATATTGAGCGATAATTTTGCATCCATATATGACGCCTTTGTCAGAATTTTTAATATTTTATTCTCGGATATCAAATTAATGACATTAAAATAGGAATGTGTGTCGTAGAAATTGAAATATTGAATATCTGACATCTTTGTCAGTGTCAGGATTAAATGTCCGAATATATATTCTCGGCGAAGTTATTAATAAGTTCACTAATAATTTAAATAATTTCACTGTTTGGATATTAAGATCTTGACTGGCAACAAAGGACCTAGTCGTAAAGTCATCTTCGAGGCAGATTTGCCAATCGTCGCGACTCGCGTGCAAATTAATTGTACCCAGGGTTGATTGCGAGTATGAAATAGCCAGCAACGTCAGACGAATGAGATTTGGCCGCGCTTTATCGCACACTTCTGCGTGCTCTCGTGCTATTCGTCACCGAATAATTAGGGGACAAGTTCGCTGCGGCTCGCAGCAATTAGGTAAACTAGAAGGCGTGGTATTCTATTTCCGCAACGTCCAACATGACTCTGTCCCCCGAGCTTCGCTCCTCTTCGTCCTCTATGTTGTCGACTCCTTTTTGCGGTCGCTTCCTCTGCACCAATCCTTTCCTACTGCTTTCCAGAGCTCGTTCGTCAATGCAACCGAGTCAGAAACTCGACGACAAATGAGCCGTGCGAGACTCGCCCCTTGCAGACTCTTTTCTTCGTCTTCTTTCTGTTTCCGGTTGTGAGCAGGTTGTGATAATTCCATGTGCGTCACATATTGTCAAGCGAATCCACTAAACTTAATCTTAATATTTATGTATATTGTACAATGTACAATGTATATTTTGTATTATAAGTCCCAGTGAGAAATGATTCATCGATCGATATCGAATCGACGTCGAAATCATCGAAATTACATTAAATTTGATGTAATTTCGATGATTTCGACGTCGATTCAATGTCGATTCGATGAATTTCAATTAGTCATTTCTTACTGGGGTATAACCAAAATAATCTTCCAGAATGTTAGTTAAGACTTCTGAACATTCATCACTACTATCTCAGATTGTGACGTCAAAAGCGAGAAAGTGCATAATAAAAATTCTTGCAAGATACATTAAAATAGAAATATTTTTCAATGAAACAACACTTGCAATCGATGGACTTGTAAAATATACCGAAGATTCTCCTTTTGTTTTGTTAATCAATAAATAATCATATATCTGGAATTGAATTGTGCTTGACCAAAAACGAACCGAGCTGTGTTTACAACTATGATGACTGTCAAATTAACAATTTAATTCCTTTCCGAATAAAAGAGTTTTCGGTATATTTTATAAGTCTATTCTACCGATTGCAAATATTGCTTTATTAAAAAATATTTCTATTTTAATATATTTTGCAAGAATTTTTATGTATTTTCTCGCTTCTCTTTCTCTGACGTCACAATCTGAGATAGTAGTGATAAAGTTCAGGAACCTTAATTTTAGTGTTATATTCTTAAATAAATATAGAATATACAAGTTGATTGAAATCATTTAATTATTTATAAATATTATAGTTACATGATTTTAATCAACTTATATTTGTTATTGTTCATTATTAATATATAATATGCACTAATGTATAATACTTGAAAAAATTAATGCTAACGTTTGTTAAAACAAAAAAATCAAAACGTTTTTACAATATATAGAGTTTCGATATCATATTCTGCAAATGTACTTAGAAGATATACGATAATCTAGAAACGAAATATTACCACTGCTGCAACAGCTGACATGATTCTCTTTTGAGACGTGGATAACTGCATCGAGTGTGCACGTCGGTAGTGCGTTTCGCGCGAAGTGAATTAGAGGCGGTACAGTTTTAGCCGACAATTCTGCAGTACGGCTATAGGCGAGGAAGCCACGAAAAAGGCGCGAGAAACGTGACAATTACGTCGCCATCTGACAATTAGTAGCCAGTAAACGGCGCTTCTTGGCATAATGTCGCCGCAAATAGCTTTTTCGGAATATTTATCGTGCAGCACGCGAGAAACCACCTGAACTGTAATTTGAATGGCTCTTTCTCGTTCTCCTTCTCGTAAATTAAATAATTTTCGACTCTATCAAAATAACTTGTGCCAATAGATTTAAATGATTATAGGGGAGGCGTTCTTTCTATTTCAAAGTTTTTCATAATTGTCAGTTCTTATCTTTAATTTTATTCTAGTTTCAATCTTATATTAGTACAACTTTTCAAGCGTATTTTAATTGACTATTGACTGGTTCTTTTATTCTTTATAGCGCATGGTAGATCTTATTCATTTTTTATATATATTCAATTTATTATATGTCTACTTATTATATTTTTAATAAATTATATTTTGTCAGTCGAGGTCGACTAATTTTCAATATATATTCAATTTATTTATTAACAATATATATTATTAGTAAGTAAGTTCAATAAATTCTATTTTTACAATTAATATTTCATAAAAGTAATTAGTACTGCTGTTTAGAAAAAATTATTTGAAAAGCTATTGAAGAAGTGTCGAGATTATTTCAGTTACAATCAGTATTAGTAGCGTAATATTCTCAGGGTTAGTCGCAAGCGTGAAAGCTCGGTCGTCGCGATGCCACACTTTTTCGTCGGATGACGAATGGGCAGATAATTAGAAGATGATCCTCCGACGCTTAAGAGAGCGCGGTCTTGTTACCAACCGCTTAAAAGCGAGCCCGAAGACATTCTTCACGACACGCGGCGCGACGTCGTGTATGGCAAGTCTTGTAAGCCGGGATAAATATAAATATAAACAACTTCGACGTACAAAAAGTCCCGAGATTAATGAGAAAGAGGATTCCACGAGGGTAATTGGAGTCCGCTCGTACTCAACGGCATGGGTTCGCGCGCGTTATTCGCTTCAATTCAAACACGATTAAAAGGATAAAGATATGTTGTCCGCGAGGGTTGCGAGTGAATGATGACGCGATTCCGATGCTCGCATCAATTATTCACATCCCACATCTGTGATGACTTTCTCGTTTCCATGTCGAGGGACTTGCGCTTTGTAATTTGCAGTTATTTAGACGGGCCGTATTTGAGATGGCTTACTTCCAATATACCGACATATGCATCTGATCATCCAAAAGGGCATTTACATGCGGGTATTAAAGCTCGATTGCACCTTCGCGAGTCATAAGTGTCATCATACCGTTGATACATGCCGTTGTTAATTGGTTGCAGAATAGCTTAAAGTGTAAAGAGCTTATATATCAACGGAGCTGTTTTGTTCGTGTTATTTATCTTACAATTAGAATACAAGGGGCGGAATATTTTTACAGAAGCGTGTACCAGTAGTAGTGGTGCGAATTCAACGAGTGCGGACAAGGATGTCCAGGAGAAGACCGCTGCCGCTATTAGCGAGGACGAAAGGAAGAAGAGACCACGCACGGCGTTCACCGCCACGCAAATTAAATCCTTGGAGGCGGAATTCGAAAGGAACAAGTACCTGAGTGTGGCAAAACGGCTGCAGCTGAGCAAAAATTTAAAGCTTACGGAAACACAAGTAAATATCTTATTTTCGATCATTCCTTTTTAAGTTAACTTCCTTTTAAAAAAAACTACGTCCAATTTTAATTCAAGAGTAAATACCAGCTGTGTATCACTCTAATTCCCTTAAAATACTATTAACAGTTCTGCTGCCAATTATTCCAATATATTCCTATGTTGAGTTCCGTCATAAACAAATTTAATTGGAACAGAACGCGGAAGATCGGAATGGTTATATCCCAAAACAGGATATTGTACTCAATAAATCGCGATAATGCTTTCAACTTCCGTAGACCTTCCTCAGCACCTGAAGGAGTTTAAGTCCCTTGTACTTCGAGTTCTTTAAAATCAACTGACTCTAAATTATGGGCCCGTGGAGCACCATATGTGCAGGCGCCAGATCGTGGCGCCATGGGGGAGGATCGTCCTTTAAGACCAATTAGCACTTCTACCCTTCTTTCTCGCGAACTGTTGTGGAAGGAAACTTTTTGTCAAGTATTTAACCTTTCTAGAAGTTTTTTTTATCGAACGTAACCGGAACTCGGCCATACAGTATTTAAAATAAAAAATAAAGAAAACTTTATGCAAAAACAAATCTTAATAAATGTATTTCGCTCGTATTTCTAAATAATGGATTAGCAATATAGATAGGTCAAGTAAGACGAGCCATTATTAGTTGGTAAATAAATTAATAAAACATTTATTCAAAGTTAAAATAATCTAGATATTGATTGTTTTAACTTTGAATAAATATTTTATTAATTTATTTATCAACTAATAATGGCTCGTCTTACTTGCTAATCTATTTTATGCAAAAATGTTTCGTGGAATTTGGAGCAGCATATTAGAAATTACTGCATAAATTATTCATATTCATATAAATGCGATAGCTTCGTAGTTTCATAACGTTAGTCTAAAACGCGCAGTCGACAATTTTCTCTCTGCGTTAAGTTACTGAAGTCTCGCTCTTATTCCTGCATCGTCCATAATCACGTCACGGAGTTTCCTTGGATATTACTTCTAATATTAACCGGACCAGAAAGAGCGCTCTATAATTTCCCGACATGACGATTCCTCTACAAAGCGCGCAGAGTGCAATGGTTGCGTAAGTCTCGGCAGTGCACTTTGTAGCGTGCGCTTGATGCTCGCTCGCGCTTTAAACTAATTAATTTACGGCCCGCACCCCCAGAATATTCGCCATCGCAGAGATTGCGCCACGCCGTCATCGCCGACCAGTTGCTTGCCGACAATAATTGCCAGCGCCGGTCGAAATATCGCGAACGAGCCGGATAATTATCTCTGCAATCGCGGTCGAAAGGAAGAACGATCGGACGACGGATCAGAGGCAAGAAAGAGACGCGTCGTGCCGCAGACATAATTGTCACAATATTTCTCGGAGTTAACGAGCCAGTTCGGGAGAGCCCCTATTTTCCCCTTCTCGCAAGCCATCTCGCCATACGTTCCGTCGTCGCGAGGCTTGTATCCGCCGCGGAACGAAATGTACCGAGCGACGGCTGCTGCGCGCCGTCGAGGCGACGAACCGGAGAGGCGTCGATTTTTTAATTAGAATACGTCGTCGGTTCCTTATGCTCGCGAACTGGCTGCGGGGGACTCTTTGGGAAATTTCGAGTGTAAAAAAAGACATTTTTTTACGGTATATAGGGGAACCCGGGGCATAACGGGAACGTTAAGGTTTATACAAGTTTACAACATATTAAAAATAAGTAAATGAACTTTGTTTGGCACTAAAATATTCTTTGAAATATCCACTATAAGGAAAAAACAAGTTTTACTACAAAAGAATAGTTTGAAAGGAC
>NJRP01000010.1:1245377-1327987 GCA_003063835.1 Aphaenogaster floridana | reverse complement strand
CTGTAACTCAGTCGCGGAGAGCATAGCGAACGCAGTAAATAATTTCTAGCATCTTTCAGCTAAAAATAATATGGAAACTGATAACAGCACGCGGGTAGGGACATCTAAGAGTAATAATTTCCATACATTTCATTACATGGTAGCATCTCCGTAAAGAGATATCGACCATATCTCATAGTCCCATTATGCCCCGCCTTCCCCTACAGTATTCTACTGTTCATTAAAATTGGACACCATGAGAAAGACAATATTAGCAATTTTATGAGTAGATCTAATATATAAATTTATTGAACAATCTAATATACAATATATAAAATCTATCGTACATTAATCGCGTTTTCGAGCGGTTCGATTGGTTAAATATTGGTTAAGTAAACGTTCATAAATGAGCGCATATTTCTTAAAGAAAAAGTATAATTTATTAAGTCGTTTTATATTCGACTATTGATTTTCATATTTAATTTATTTTATAAATTTGTGATATGAAAAGTTAGAGATTTAAAAGCATATTCAGACATCCGTATCATCTATAAACGTCCTATTCATTTATAAACAATAAATCATTTTAAGTTGTTATTTATTTTCTTATTTATGTTTAATTGTAGCATGTATATGTATATATATTATACTGCCAAAAACAATATTAGAACTAATTAAGAAATATAATCCGCTCGCATTTCTAAATAATAGAATGATAACATAGAAAGGTCAAGTATGAGACGAGCAATTCTATATTAATTCTATATTAATTAAAATTAAATAAAAAATTTTGTTGATTTCCATCTAATAATTGCTCGTCATACTTGACCTTTTATGTTATCATTCTAATATTAGAACTTTTACGATTGGAAACAAACCTAACTTTTTAAAAAATATATTCGCGATTAATATAGTCGATCCCAGCCTAAACACTTTAATTAACTGACAAACTTCCATGTTTCGTATATCACGCGTAAAAATCTCCTTTAATTTTATCTTTTACAGATAAAGATATGGTTCCAAAATAGACGGACTAAATGGAAAAGGAAGTACACTAATGACGTCGAGCTATTGGCGCAGCAATACTACTCAAGCTTAGGAATTCCAGCACCACGACCCATTTTTGTCGGTGATCGCTTATGGTATAGAACTAATAAAAAATACTATCATTTTCAACAAAAGTTTTCTTTTCTTTGTAAAGAATATGCTGTTCGTTTCACGAGACTTTATTGCTAATATATTACACTACCGCATTTACGAAAAAACATTGAGCCAAGTCAATCATATAAGAAAAAGAATTAAAAAACTCGTTGATTCCATAATGCAAAAAAGGAACATAAAGATAGATAGTTTTGTCCTATGATTTCGCAACTGCAATCTCCTTCTTAACTAATTAAGTATATAGATTACTTTGTATAGATTATTTTGTGCGTTTATACATATGATTTGGGCGTTTATACATTAACACGTATCTCTTTGCAGGTTCTTCAATTATCCGGGACAACCGCAATCGGGAGTACCATTGCTCCCACAGCATTTAACACCGTTGCCAATACCTCCTGCATTACCTATTATCCAACCATTACCCAGTAATCTATCGATGAGACAACAAACATCCATTTATCAAAATATACCGACTAGTCAAATCGCGCATCATCTAACTCAGAGATTGGATTTCAGGCATCATGATCCTTAATTTTCGAGTAAATTATTGATGACCAGTCATATAAAACTAATTAATAATCCTAATTCTTGGAACGTATGTATATTGGTGCATTCGGGGAGCTTGCTGTCACGTTGTAAACGTAAACGCTACGAATTCTATTCAGGGAGCTAATAAGATGCTAGCGAATGCAAGCTCTGTGGACGGCAATAGTGCAGCATTGGCTACCACTAGTAACTGACGCTGAACATGTTAAATATGTTGAACTGTGAAATGAACATGTCATACATGGAACAAAATCGAAAAAAATTAATGTTAAAAGTGATAGCACTTATAGCGCGAGAAATAATAGATTCTTCATCATCATCATTAAGTGACATCACATAATTTGATGCTTATATTGACAGCGTAAAATAAAGATATTCGCAAAGCTCAAATATGATTTTATTGGATGCGTCGATTGTTTTCGCTAAACGCATATATATAATATATAGTATATTCCGTTGACGATAATTATTGTCGAACATATATATAGGTCATCCCCAAAGAATTAATCATTTCATAATACGATATTGAAGTGAATGAAATCAAAGATATTAGATTATAATTTAATTTAAATGCATTACTTGAATAGGAAATATAATATACGCTCATATAAATAAACTGCTTTTAGCAAAAGATATCTTTTGATAAAGCAAAATATTTGCTATGAAATTTGGCGATATAAAATTTGTGTAAAGGATAAGGTAAAAATTATAAATCAGCAAATTTGTATGACTATTTTTTTACACATATGCATTTATAATAAGGATATATAATACCTACATACGTACAAAATAAATAATTTCTTATTATTATATATATAAATTTAATACAATATATTTGTAACGCAATTTTCTTCACGAAAAATGAACAAAATAAAAGTATTTACATATTTACATTAATGATAAATGCAAATAAATATCATCATAAAATCCGGTGTATATTATAAGAGAAAAAAATAAAGCTGCAAAATTTTTTAGGGATGTGTATAGGATTTTTGTGTGGGATTATATGTGAAAGATTATTATTATTATCATACAAAGTTTACATTTATTATCACAGAGCAGGAGATGAAAGTTTATCAACTCCCAAAATTTTGTCGTCGTGGGCCGCTTGATCCTGAATAATTTTTGCATATCTTTCATTATCCTGTAAATCCTCTTCATCCAGCATTTCCTGCATTCTCTGTTTATATCTAGAATGTTTTAAACTTATACGTGCGAATTCGTAAAAAATAATGTTAAACTTACATATAAATAATGTTGAACTTACATTTCACTATCAGGATTATTTTCCTGATTTCTGCATTTATCTAGTTTCTTCTCTAAAGCTTTTACTACTTCTCGTGAAGGTGGTTCCACACATTTAGCCATTGAACGTATTTCTAGAAGAGTTAATTTGTAAATGACAATAGCCTATACAGTGAGAGCACATGCAAATTCGTGCAATATATGAAACATAATTACTTCGCACAGCTTCTATAATTCCACCCAATTGTTCCCTTGAGAAAAGTATGTCAGTAACATAATTGTCCAGGTTTGCGGAAGCTCTGGATGCTGCATGCAAAGTTGCAGCTAACGCAACCTGGCTTGGAGCATAAAGAAGGACACTGTCTGTCAGGAAAACCCTTTCCAAGAACTCATCTATATGTTGCCTTAATTTTTCAGGATTTTCTAAGGACGCGTACCTTGTCTATAAAAGCATGCATAACATATTTACTTCTGTCAACCATATAAGAGAACGTCAACAGAAAACCATATACCTTTATATCAATCATCAACCCTTCCACAGGTCTAAATGGGTTATGAACAGTAAGATTATAATTCAACTGTTGCATGAGAAGTAGTTCATTATTAAGAATTATGTCAGATGCTTTTTCTCTGTCTCCCTTAATATTTGCTACAAATTGAGATATAGAGACATTAAATTCCTCAACCTAAAATAGAATATATTTCATATGAAAAGACTAAAACCACAAATAACAATGAAAAATTATATATTAAGAAGAATAATTACTTTGCACGCTAGGTAAACGCAAGTGACCAAAATCTCCTTTGGATGATAATCCATCACACTGTTTCTGAGATAAAATCTTTTGAAGTAATGCAAGGCAGTGGCCACAGTAGCACGAGGCATTGGTGGATTGAATCGTCGACAGAAGTCTCTTAATTGTAATTCATAGAAACGGAGCAATGTACGCTCGTCTGTGTGCGAGAGAAAATGTTCCTCCTTTTCTTCTGGCTACGTTATACAATTAAACAATTGTAATTATATATATATATATATATATATATATATATATGCTATGTATTTGTTAATTTAATAAATTTGCTATTGGAGGTAAATATAGGGAAAATGTAATAACGCAAATTCACGATATGTTAATAATGAGCAGTATTTTATATACATATATACTTAATTGTGTACCATAACCTAGATTTTCATCGAAGATATATTTGATGTCAGAAATCGTAAGCACACATAGACATAGCCACGCAGATACGTCATTTAAAAAAAGTGACAGTTATAAGTAAATAATTACGAAAAAATAGACTCACAGTCATGTCAGCTCCATGCTTTGCGATAAAATCAGCATTGGTTTTCTCTCTCAATATAGTCAGATCATTCTCATCGCTAAACATCCAGTACTTCTTTTGCGAGCTATACGGAAACATCCTGGCGACGCAAGTGATAGGAAAGGAAAAACAAAAAAATGAATCGCGATTAATTATCAAAATCACGTAACGCAAACCAATACGTGAATACGCTTCAATTGAAATTATAAACTGAAAAACTGGGTAAGCAGCACCACCACGCGGCAATCTTCAAACTAAATGGAACCGTGATAATTAAAAGATGACTCCACTTCTTTTGTACAAATAATAGCTTTGTATATATTTTATTAATGCATATATAATTTATTAAGATGCAATATTCTGATTGTTTTATTATAACAAAAGTTTTATGAACAAATCATCGTTCGGTACATATTTATCATTTGCTCAACAGGTATTAGTTCCTGACGAAAGCGAGTTGAAGAGATATGTTCTAGAGTGCAGCATAAGTCACATTTCCAAGCCACTTTTGATCGATACGATCAGAACCTGCGTGGCCTTTTCATTTCTTCATCATTGAACTTTTGCGTGAAAAGTATTGCGCGTGTTCGATACTTGTATTCAAATATTTATAATTAAAATTGCACAAGATACGACACAAAATTAGATAAAAATATATAACAATTAGATCTTAATGAGAAACTTGTTTTTATTATATTTTTCATTGCATTCTGTGTCATATTTTAGATGTACAAATAAAATAACAATTAATCACGAATATTTGTCACGCAGTTTTTAAAAATAAGATAAGTGTATTGAAGATATTTGTACTCTTTTTAATATATAAAATTGTAGTTATTTAATAGAATATTTAAAGAAACAGAAATAACTTTGCAATAATTGCAGAGAAAATTGGGATTTTTAAAAAATATTAATAAAAATTTTAAACATTAATCACAATAATATCAAAAGCTAATAGTAATAAATGCACCAAGAACCAATTGTCAAAACGCCATACTCCAAATGCAGTTGCAACACGCATTAGAAAAGGGTCGCTGCGTTTTCTGGCAACCGACATGTACGTTGCCGGTAATAAACAAGATCACGGGACCGGGGGTCCCGATGGCGGGGCACGATGGTAAGGGCAAAACGGGGATGAAGGGAGGAGACGGGTGGCCGATTTTAATATGGACGCCCCCGCAAGCGGTTGTGCGTCCGATCTGAGTAGGCGTTCCTACGACCCTTTGTCAACCGACAACGCCGCTGCATCTTATCGCGCGATCGTAGTCGGGGATCTCCCCATTCCGCCACGTTCGGCCCTCGAGGCCATCGCTGTCGCTGCCGCTTGTTCAAGCGGAGAGACGCCGGGCTCCTTCCTCCCGTTATATCGACGGTTATAACTCTCTGCGTCGTTTTTTCCACGTTGGTTTACGTCGCCGTGACTTCGTCGTCGCCGTCACGCCGCGATCTGGCCCGCCGATCGCTTCGCCCGGTATCGCGGTTGCGATCCCGCATCGATCAGAGATGGAAACTGGTTCAGATACCCGCCGTATGTAGATTTACATACGAGGATACGATACGCGTGGATAGAGGCGCAAGTCTGATTTATGGGTTTCGATATTTTTCGAACGGTTAATTGTATTCGGCGGCGGTAATAAATCGGTTAATATTTATGGATTCGACTACCTGCGAACATCGCTGATTTATGTTTAATTAGATGGGAGAAATTACAGTCTTTCCATTTTTGTGTATAACAAGTGGTATATCCCCGATTTTTCGTTACGTTCATATAGCCGATGAGCACGTTGCTAACTTCCTTTGATATGTTCTTATTATTAAAAAATCAAGTTGATCTAAAACTTAGATACCAACGGTGATCGCTTGATTCATCTTTTTGCGGTGCATCGGTCGTTTTTCTAATATCGTGGTGCACAACTGTGATTCATGTCAAGGGCTCGCGCTATCGATTCGCTGTATCACCAACGTTCAACGGCAACGCGCTGAGAGCGCTCTCAAGCATTCCGTAATCGTAATCGTCGACATAAGGGCCATGGCACACAAAAAAACGTACGCAGTAAAACTTAAACTTAAGCGAATCGACCAATCATAAATTTTGAGTTTTAAGATGGCGTTCTCAAGTCTCGATTGTGATTGGTCGATTTGCTTCAGTTTAAGTCTTACTGCGTTAAGTTTTTTTGTGTGCCATGGCCCTAAAGGCCTTCACACATAAAATCGCGTAAGGACGTAAAACGTAAGCGTAAGAAAATCGACCAATCCCAATCGAGTATTTTCCCCTACTGGGGTTACGGACAGCACAATACTTGATTGGGATTGGTCGATTTTCTTACGCTTACGTTTTACGTCCTTACGCGATTTTATGTGTGAAGGCCTTAAGAGATTGGATTTGAGATTAGTAGTGATCCACAAAGTTTGCTGGTCGACGCCACTCGAGAAGCTTAATTTCTTTCGGAGGTTCCATGGCGGACGGAGAGAGAGATATGGACGCCCTCCGAAAATGAAGTACATCCGCCATTAATCTAATATTGCGGTCGCCGCCGCCCTCGATGTTGCGTGCTGCAGCCTGGCCGCGTCAAGCTTCGCTCCCTTTGAACGAATGGAGTCGCGGCGAGGGCACGTGAGCACGCGCACATTGTGTATACATCGGCATCGGCGACGAGGAAGAGAAGGAGGAAACGGGCGCGATGTGTCGGTCGCGCTAATGCGAAATCAATGCCCGGGTTAGCTCGCGAGGTGTGACGAATAAAGTGGATTACCACTCGCACCTTCCTGGCCTCGCCGCAATCAAGAGGGACTTGCCAACGAGTCGAGAGATGCTAATAAATTATCGTCCGACGATTGCAAAACGTGGACAACAGTTACAGACAGATAATTGATATTAGCCGATGTTGGTTGGAACGGAAAAAAAGGGCGTTTTGACATATGGTTAATGTTGTGTGCTGTCATATGTTTTAGTTCTAACGACAATATTACACGTCAGAATATTTCAATAGGTGTAGCAAATGGGATAGATATAAATGAATGTACTCTACGGGTCATCTATATAAACAAGCAAATTGCTTTTTAGGGGAATTTAAATAAATTATAACCGACCATAGTTACCATCGTAAGCGTGCGTTATTATTATCATTTAAGAACTACCCCGTCAGCCCTATATCTTCACGATTAAAGCGTTGCGTAATTTCCAATGATGAGCTTTCGCCGATAAGGACTAATCGAAGCTACGGTTCTCAGAATCAACACGCAAATATGGACGTGCGACCTGGTACATCGCATGGTGCGGCAGTAACATTGTTGGTTAACCAGCAAAAAGCGGTATCATGCTCGGTTTTAACACTCATGATCGGTCGGTCTGCGCGCACGCGAACTCGGATCGAAGACGCGTCGCTCGACGTGACAGACGTCATATGCTTGCACATTATATCGAACCGATGATCACGGGCTGTCTTCCCGAGCGAGTGACTCTCAATATGGTGACTTTTACGATCCTTCGTAAGTCGGTGCTCTCGATAGTCCATTTTTGCGCGCGAAGAAGTAGTGTCAGCTGTGTGAGAAGGCAGAACGCAGCTTGAAAGTGTGAAACAGGAATGTTTCTATGCTCTTCGATTTCCATAGGAAACCGGCTTTCGAAAATGAAACTCTTCAGTAGACGCAGACTCAAAAGATGATGTAGAGAGTACAATTGTAATCATGAAGATTGTTAGTTGTTTGACATCTTTTCAATAGTGATGTATGGTTTATCTAAAATTAAAGGATATTTGAAATTAGTGGATATTTCTGGGTAAAAGAAAACTTACGCCAATGTTGTCAAATAACTGATTAATTAAGCGATGTGTTTAATTATAATAACAACGGTAGGTTGATGTAGATGTTTTATCATTGCGAGTTCTCAGATATTGCATTCGCGTGATATAGCACGAATAATCGTTTAATTCACATAATTAGTAAATAGTCAATTAATTAATTACCTGCCGCCTGAAAGGACGATGTATTTAAAAATATCCCATATGTATACATAAATAATGACGCCGCAGGGAGGATCGCCATCGTTCTTTCATACACGCAAGAAAATTAAAATCTATGAGCCGAGGAAACGTTTCCCACCAAATTACGGCTAATTAAGGAACTTGTGAAAGTATAGGTCGCAAGCCGTTTGCACGGATTCTGATACGAGAATAAATATCTAGATAAAAAGAAATATGTAAAAAAGCAAGAAGAATAAATCGACGTCAGATTTATGGTGAGATTGTGGGCAAGAGATCCTCGTTAATTCTTTAATCCATCGTTAGATTCGTGTTAACAGGCAATATTTTATGGCGCTGGCAGACATCGCGCGTTATCTTTTATCAGGTGTCTCGGATAGCGTTAGTTTATTAGTGAAACGATTATGTAGGTACATTATGGAGCAACGTCTGCACGCGGCATCTTAAACATGTGTAATAAAACATAAATCTATGTACTAGCAGACGTATACCAAACGGAGAACCAAGCACCGCAGTAGTCTGCATAAGTATGCACGCATGCATACATATGTATGTTTCTTACATACATTGTCATTCATTAATTCTATCTTAAATCTTTCTGGCAGCTAATCTGTATATTATTTGGAAGCAAAATTTAAAATTTCAGAAATTTTGAATCAAGATTGAAATCAATATGCATTTTCATGGAGTTTCGTAATTACGGAAAATTGAAATTTACCTCGATGTCTAGATTCTAAAACTAGGTTTTTAATTTAGATATAAATAGCTAAATTTTATGCATTGAATTTGATATAAGAAGCTAAATTTTATGCAAATTGTTTACTTTTATTAAATACTTTTGAGAAAATAAACTTTTCAGTATACAGATTAATACATATAATTAAGATAGCATATTTTTATAGTAATCCATTACTAATCGGTATTGTAAGCGACAGTATTCACATTTATACACATCACATAGATGCATAAATATCGTACGCAGATCACTGCTTACACGTGCCGGCATTCGCCGATTATATCTAAGGTATGAGTCATAGCGTTTAACTGAGATTACAGCAATTTATCAAGGCTGCCATGGACTCTCATTATAAATCGACCAATGTTTGACATGTTGAACTGGCGTCATTGACTTTTACATTGACGTTCTCGCGAGACTTTTCTCATTTTGCAAGATAAATATGAAATGAAATAAAGGAATCAAATAATTTTATTCACTAAACTTGCTAGCTGTTTATAGATAATTACATCCGCTCGTTGCATACTGTAAGTAGAAGAGACAGTTTCACAATTTATAATATAAATAACATCAATGTCATAACGTCATGAATTGATAACATATTGACTTGATTTATATTCTATTATATTTGAACTACACGGAGAAAATTTTACATAAAAAATTACTATGTATGGCAGTAGCCGTGGACTATTGCTGAAATTCTAAAAATTTTTACTATGTTTTTCATTGTTTTACATAGTAAAAATTTTTATAATTCCAGCAATAGTCCACGGCTACTGCCATACATAGTAGTTTTTAATATAAAATTTTCTCCGTGTAGCTAGTATTCTTTATACTAGGATTATACATGGATATCTCGAGTTTATACAGTATATATAAAATTATCTCCTGCATCGTATCCTTTTATTTGTGAATTAATCACGGAAATAACAATAATCAACAGTTCATATAACAACAGAAAGAAATAGAGCGAAAGATAAACTCGATGCAAGTCCGCGCTGTCGCGCAGCGCAATGACCCAGTCATCCTCTTTCTTTTCGTTCCCGTGATTATACACGGTGGCACGACACACGCAGATGGCCGTCTGGATAATTTACAGAATAAATAAGTTGATGGAAAAACGAAGATGAAGAGACTTGAGGGGGTTGCGGACCTATCGTCCGTCAGCAGGCGCCCGGCGCGTTTTTCACGAATATTAAATCGGCTCGTGGAATCGCCATCGCGCCGCCGCCGAACGACGCTAGATGCGTATCGAGATACATATCGGGGTGATCGCGCGAACGAAATGGCGCTCCCGAACCAATTATCCCTCTCTCGAATATCCACAACGGGGCACCGACCGCTCCGGGCGACCGAGATGCAGATGATGCGCCGGTGAATATCGGCCGCGACGATGTCCGGCGCAATGAATGGAGGGTACGCACCGCGCCGACGTGCGTGCGTGTGCGTGAGATAATTGCTCGCACGATTTTGCGTAATGCGGTAGATACAAGATTGCGAAATCTCGTCATCAGAAAAGCGCCTCGTGGAGCGCGGCAGCGCGCAGCTGAGTGCACCCCCTGTCCCGTAAATCAAGGGCGTGCGCTACTTGTAATAATTCCTCGGTGCTAATTACGCCGCGTAAAGTTAATCTCGATACGATGATAAGAGAGCAATAACGATAACTTGATAGTCATGCTTCAGGAGTGTCATAGTAAAAGGTTGGACGCGCGACAACTTATCGTCCGTTGCAATCAACAGGGTTGTTCTTACCTTGTTGAAGCTCTTATAAAAATAATTCACAACGACCACTGTAATTTATATTTTAATAACTAGTGATAATTATAACGTCGTATCGTATATACATAGTTAAAATAATACTATAAAAATAATACTACACAACACGATCTTTGCTCCCTCAAAGAAAATAGATGCTTTTAACATATTTTTGTATTCCCAAATCATTCTTTTTGTTAAACGTTTGGCCGCCGGATACAGGGAACAGGGAGTCATTGAAAGTAAGAAAATCGACATGTCGGAATCAGACAAGGACTCGTGGGAGATGGCAAGGGAGGTACTCGAAGACGGCTGTTTGAGCGCAACCTTCGCCCCCGGCGGGACCACGGCCGGCGAGACGCACGTTGAACAACACGAGGCATCGCCGAGGCACAGAAATGTACGGGGAGCGAAGGGAGAGCAGTAACGCTCTCGGAGAAAGAGTAAAGCGGCGGTGGGCTGTACACGGTATAATTACAGAGGGCAGAGCAGTGGCTAGACCCACTGCAGCAACTTACCGTTGCCCAAGGCGCCAGCATACACGAAATCGGCCGGACCCCGATCCCGCTGCGACTCGATCCTAATTCGTATTCGTGCCCCGGGTGTAGCAGATAGGATACGCCTCGAAAAACGGCGGAAGGACTGGCAGGAATCTCCCGCACTACGCCCTTCTTTCTGTCCGCCGCGTTCTTTCTTCTTTGCTTCTTCTCCTTTGCAATGCAGATCTCGATGGGGTGAGTAAGAATCTTTTGTAGGATAACGTCTTTGTAAGTGAAAGGCATAGGAGGTCCAAGGAGAGGAAATAATAATGTGGCAGATCCTGGATAGATCGAGTGTGTTTTAACAGGCCTTAATATATCTTTTTTTCATATTCTTTTAATATTTTATATTTCGGTGTAATATTATATGACGTCTGCGTAACGGTAGTTCACGCGTATGTAATTATTTCACTGTTCCATCGATTTAAGTGTTGCCAGGTTTAATCGTAGCGCACAACCGATCACAAAGCGTAAATCTGCGTAACTACCCCTCTTACCCGCGTATGGGCATGTCGGAGCCGACTGATATTTTTCTTTTGATACGCAATGCGAAGGAAGGCTCGACCTTCGTGCTTTTATTCTCACTCCGGCTTAATACGCGCGAACGAGAGTAGCGACTCCGAATCCTCTAATTTCGTTTGGCCGCGGCCACCGATAATTAACGAACTATAATCAGTGGGCCACTCCATGTAACGCAACGTAACGAAACGTAACGTGGCGCCTTTTGGGCCCCAGTTGGCTGGGCCGCATTAAGCTCTCTGCACACCGGTGTAATTGCGCGTGTACAGGCACATAAGAACAATTTATCAGATGTCACTAATTAGATTATGATGAGACCAGCCTACCGCCCAGTTACTGATGCTGAATAGGACTCCAAGTTTTACGCTCGCGAAACAGTCGTCTATACACGTGGTTAACAGCACGCGACGAATTGTTTAAGTCATTAAATTCCAGTTGATTTCAGAGAAAAGGAATTTTATCATTAAACATTTCGCCATTAACTTAATATTAAGATACCTTTTCTATCTCTTACATTGCCAAGAGGTTACTGAAATCTATTAACTTAACTTTCTATCTTCGTGATTTTGTATCTTTGCGAAACGATGTTTGACGACAGCTATTAATTTTTCATACTTCAAAATTTATGCGGGGAATAAAAACACCATTACTTAAATTATGATCTTCCGAGATACTAAGTCCCATTTCCTCTTCCTCTGGTACCGCTGGAATACGTACTATGTCCTGCACATGAAGGGGCGTTTCTTCAGCGACGGATGAGAGCAGCCTAAACATTTCGCTCTTACTAATTACACGGTGCTGCGGTACTGCTGCGAACGGGAGCCGAGGGCCTTGCGGCGGTAAAACCGGGTGAGCGACATTGCGAGCGCGATCTGCGGATTCGGGTCGCGTGAGATGTTTCTTCGCGGTAGTCAGGAGAGAAGTAATATATGTACGTGTGTATGCGTATATATACACACGCAAGCGAAGTACCTACAATGATGAATGACGTGCGCGAGGAAAGCGATGGAATTTATCGCCGGTGGCATCCTGCGCGTCTGTGACAGAAAGTACCGCGAGTGAAGAACCACCGTTCCTTAATGTTGATTGGTGTATCTGGTTTATGACAACTAACTTCAACTGTTGAATAATGTATCCGTAAATGCTAATAAAGTAAACGCACTTTTTTGTTTTATCGCTGCCACATGTAGTTCTGAAAAGTGCAACTTCTTTCTATTACGCAGTAGAACCCCAAACTTGCTAAATATATAACGTGTAATATCGCGAGATACAATTTTTGCAAGTGTGAATAATATAACACAACATTGTGTAAATTTTTCTACCATTAACAAAAATTATTAACTCAACGTTGTTAATCGATTTATTTAAAAAATAACTCAAATTCTATCTATTTCTTCCATCTTTTTACAGATGCTCCATCTTATTCCTTATTCTTTGCTGCCTGTTTTTGTATCCTGCAATTCTGCAATAAGTGTAATATGTTTATCTCCCCTATATCTATTACTTCTTCCAACAAACCCCTATGTTTGTTCGCTCCTTTTTTCCCCTGCATGCATTTCCCTCGAGCATTCAGGCACACAACCCCGCTTCTTCTCTTCTTTTTATCGTAATCATTCCCTAAGAAAATGACATAGAGCGTAGCTATTTCGTGCAGTTCTTAATTTATAGAGGCTATTCGTAGGGATCGATTACTCTCGTCCGCTAGACTCTATCAAAGTTCTTCCGCATGAAGGTTTTGAAACTGGATCGGACATAGCAGAGCGGTACATAGTGGACGGCCTGGCGCGCACCCTGCAAGCAGAAATTATCCACTTTTGCGGTAATTCGTAGCTTCCGACGCGCATGCGGCACCGCGCAAGATGGCCGCCGACTCGCGAATCCCGATTGGCGACGACGGGGCGGGTTATTTGAGCGGCGGTTGGTGGTTCAGCGTTACCCGGCGCGAGTAATTTTGATCGTGATTATACTAATTTCATAGTATGCCCCTTCTCGGTGGCTTAAAGCATCGGCCGGGTTCACACGAACGGCGACGCGAGCCAGGAGTAACAGTGCCCGTGAAATACAGAGCGGTTCGAGCGAGTCTTCTCCGTGCCAGTCGCATCCGATTTTCGAATTTTGAATACTGACCGCAACTGTTATCAATGGACCGCGCCGAACTCGAGGTATGTTTCTCGTTGGAGATAGAAAACGATTAAACAAGACGACATAGTTCATTCAGACGATATCAAGTTGACGGTTCTCTTAAAATCGGAGATCGAAAAAGAGTTAAATGGGTGTCTATTGTACTATTTCTAATCGTTTAAATTGTACGGAAATGACTTCCCGTAGATGCGTTTGGTTTTTCTTCAAAGTTGTTATTATTATTTGACAATTGATTGGTTGTCACACATGTGGTTCAGCGCGTATGCATGAAGCGCGAATTCCGTGCGACTCATGTTCTTTTTTTCCGTATAAGCGGAATAGAAGCCGGAACACGAAGAACGCCGAGCGTGCGAAGCAGCCGCTATTGCTATTAACGTCGGCTATATTGAACCGTAATTGTCCTGCGTTGTTAGTGCGGTGTATTCACAGGCGAAAGGCCCCCGTTTCACCTCCGTTCCTCTGCCCGCCCCTCTTCTCTTTCTCTCTCATTCCCTTTGCGGTTCTCTCTTCGTCTCTCGCTATCGCTCTCCTCCTTCTTCTTTCTGGAATTCCTTCTCCCTCTCTCTCACTCGTGCCTCCGATGCCTCTCCTCTCCTCGTGGGCAGCAAGCGGAGCAGCGCTGCCGCCGCCACCGTCGCCATCGTCGTTCTGGTGGGGGCTAAATTACCACAATTTTGTACTTTTTATACCGCGAGGGAAAAAAAAGAGGATAATTTTTGGTGGAAACGCAACAATTTTATCGGCCGTTGTTATGTGAGATCAGTTGGTGTCTACTGCCGCTGCGCGTTACACCTGTCCGCCTCGTGCGCTCCGATCCGCAACGGGACCAACATGTTTCCGAATGTCACTTTGATCGGGGGACGACTTCGCGACCTCTTTAGCGCCGAGACGCGCGTCGACAGCCGCCATCTTGACGACCTTGAAGAATAATCCCTATAGAACCCATCGCGCGTCTACCCGTCCATCAACATCGCGATTGCATCCATCGAAATCGTGATAGGTGACGTAATGTCAATTGTATCTTACTTTCTTTACGGTAACATCGGAGTGAAGTGTTCTCGCTTGCATATGCTTGGCGATGCATAAGAATCGTGAAATATCAACGAAATTTTTAGCTTCAAGACACATACATGTGCGTGATTACCCGTGCTACCAAGTGCGTGCAGCGCAGACAGATGGTCGCCATTTTGGTGAACTTTCATCCTTCTCCCGCTAGGCTTTATATGCAATTTTTACGTGTGAAACAGCATTGCTGTGATAGTGAAGACTAACCAACTGAAATTTCCCGTAAAAGTTCCCTTTCTTTCGCCTAAGCTATTGTTTTGTTACGTGCTTTACTTCGGATGTTTGGCATAATGGGAATGTGCACATCTGATAAGTTAGCCGGTAGGTACTGTCTTCTAAATAGCTTATAGCTTAATAGCTACCTATGTACATAAAACGATGATGTCTGCTGTTTCAGTATTCAAGTTTGCTCAAGAAGAACCCTTAACATTAGAACTTACAACAAGATTATGGAAATCGATATTTAGTTGAGATATTTACGTGTACTTACTAGTGACACATTTGTCAAAACAGTTTGAATATTATTTTTCTTATTATTAATAAAATTTTGCAATTATTTTATTTTATTAAGAGATTGGAATATTATTATCTGATCAATCTCTCTCTCTCTCTCTCTCTCT
The DNA here is from genome assembly GCA_003063835.1 of Aphaenogaster floridana. NCBI lineage: Eukaryota > Metazoa > Arthropoda > Insecta > Hymenoptera > Formicidae > Aphaenogaster > Aphaenogaster floridana. The sequence continues at coordinate 1,312,371 of NJRP01000010.1, read as the reverse complement.
CTCTCTCTCTCGCAGTAGCTCGACAAAAGGCTTTTATAGAGTTGAACGCGTTGGTTGATAGAAAGAATCGGCTACTAGCAGACGACTTTTAATTATTAGTTGTCGCTACGAAAAGAATTCGCTATCCTACACGGCTTCTTCGCGTCTTCAACGTGTAGCGCCTCCTCGAATGGATTCTTCTTGAATTCCCTGCCGGGGGCAGGAGCATCACTGTCCCGGGAGATTTATATCCTTGGAAGTTACGTCCTCACGGGGGTGTTCACTTTGTGCTCAAAGTTTCTTTTCTTCGTCGCTTATTCAGCCGTGAGCGTCTCTCTGCCCTACGCAGGAATTTCGGATACCGAGGTTATTACAATAAGAAAGAAGGAAGTTCAAGAGGGATGTCGATGATCCTTCATAGCCTCCGAGGCGATCTAGCTAGATGACGTAACGTTGTTAGAACTTATCTGATCTAGAGCTGGATGCTATTAAAGACCTCGATGCTAAAAGGAGGGCATTCTTCGCCCTTTCGGTCATCGAGAAAAAATCAAGAACGCAGAAGATCGATCGTGCAACTGTTCCCAGAAGCTATAGTCACGGTGCAAAAATTAAAGCATAGATTGGCGCGATCATTTTGACGAGATTTATTTTGTCGATGGTAAAATCGTTTTGACGGAATCATCTTCAAACGTGCGTTAAAGTTAAACGCGGGTATTACCTCGACGCTAAAATATCGTAAATACTATGGTACGACGGGTGGCACTTACAAGCGCCTGTGTTTACTCGACTTATGATCATTAATGGATGCATAAAGACGCTACTCATTGTCCACTGGCAATTTCAGAAAATGTACAACGAGTCAGCGTTTAACCATCAGTTTATGAAATCAGATAACACGGAGGTATATATGTATTAAACGCATTATTCTCTACCGTATCATAATAGTAGTTGAGTTCTGAGTGCTAGGTATTGTTGCAAAGGTATATTGTAATGCTCAACGATATGAGGATTATTGGGCTGATACTTTACCCGTCGGGATTTTAATACTGCGTATTATAGCGCAAATATATCTGATCCATAATTCCAGCTATTGCTTGCAAATAGTTCATAAATCATCAGTTGTGTATTCTGCTCTATATCAAGTTTAAAATTAAATCTAAATCTAAAATATATATATATATATATTTCTACATTTCTATATATAAATAATAGTGAATAGTTATTAGTGAAACGATGTAAATAATCTTGTCATTGATTATTTATTATATATTGCAACTTTTATACATGTATACAGTATACTTTTATATATTTTCATATATATTGCAGAAATATTTTATATGTGCAGTAATACTGTGATTGATTTAATTGTTGCAATTAACTTAGCAAAATAAAGTTATGGTACATTCAAATCTACAAAGTTTAGAAAATAATATCATTATATAACTTTGCGTTTGCAACTCCGTTATCATTCGATTAGAGCGAATGTTTGTTTTTAAATGTGGAAACATCTTCCGTACATGTTGCGATTCTTCGTAAAGTCGACGAGATCGACGGACCAGTTGCGTCCATTATTGATGCCGAGGGTATCTATCGCTCCCGGGCTTGGTGGACCAACGTCGAAAAAGGGGGAGAAGAAGGCAATAAAATCGCAAGGGCGAAGAGGACGGAGGTAAATAACGGTGGAGAAGGCGTGGTTGGCGCGATGCGGCGCCCTCAAAGCATGGTCGTCCCTCGAGGATACATCCTTTAAGAGCTCGAGGTACGGCGACCGTCGAAACTGGGAGCCCCCTAAGATAAGATCCTCCTAGTTATCGAACGGACTCCCGTTCTCGATCAATGTACCGAAACCCGTTCACGGATTTCGATGGAGCCGCGGGCAAGCCGATCCACCTCCTGATTTCATCTTGTGCTCGAGACACTTCAGCCTTGAACTACCACAAGGACGCTTAATCGCGATCTCGACCACGCGGATGTCCTTGATTGATTTTAAAAAGTTCTCTGCCGATTGAACTCGCCGCGCGAGATCACCGTCGGCGATTTCTTCCGCGAAGCATACGCGCCGACCGTCGCAACGCTCATTTGTCTTTCCGACGGCAAAAACATTAGCACCTGCTACCACTCATCGGTCTTCGCAATAATTTTAGTAGTTTTGTGTAAATTGAATGTAATTATCAAATATTCATATTTGAGGCGGTAAATTGTTAAATGTAATTTGGAATTATATTATAACAGACGCATTTGTCTAAAATTATGCAAGTAACTTGTAAGCGTTGATACCGAACACAGTAATAAGTTTATTGATCTGACAAAAATGACTAAAATCGAGAAACAATTGGATTTTTTTGGTCCAAAAATTAATGACAAAGGGCGCGCGACATCTACTCATGTCCCGTTTCCTCGAAAACGAGACAGAAAACATTCGCGCTGGACAGAAGAAATGGTCGAAACACGCCTAAAGCCCCGGGCTCCAAATGGGCACCTTCGACCCGAGCCAGCCGCGGTGGATCACTTTAACGATGATACGATGAACCCGCGGCCACGGAAACAAAGACTGAGACGTAAGAATGAAGGAATATACGTCGTTTAAGGTGGTAATTACAGCCTCTTTTTATATCTATCCTCTCGCAACCGCGCGGCAGATGCGGCTAATGATAGCCCGAATGTGCCGATGTGTCTCACAGCGACGGGGGATGCGACCGGGTTCCTCGGATTCTGGCGCCGTCGATCAGGCATTATGGTCGGCTACCTATCGGAACTGTCGGGATATCGCGTGTGATTCTGATGACGGAAACCTCGACATGAGGAGCTGAAACTGCCGCTGAGTGTGAAGGATCGAAGCTCCTAAATTGACGGCTTCGGATGATTTTCTGTTGAACCTTCTGCGTACCTTGTGACGCGTGGACGCGTGCACGATAATAAATAGATCGAAGTGACTACAAAGTAGCTTCCGAACTTCCTACAACGGATTTTGTAATTAAAGCTTTTTCTCGCATTTCACTGTTTCATGTTACTTTCATGAGTTCAAGACAGTTTTGAAATATGCTAGAATATTTAATGGCAAAGCAATATTTAATAGCTGCTGAGGTGTTTTATACTTCTCAACCGCTATTTTCTCGCTATTTATAAATCTATTACAATATACATGAATTATGAATCGACTAACCTACTTCATTTGAGTCGAGCGCAAGGAAGTATCCTTTCCGTTCACAATTATCAATTCTACGAATGCGGCATATAGAATTGCTAAACATCAGTAGGATATAATAATTATAAATGATAACGACGTATTAAATTCCCTGTCTATTGTTTGTGATAAGAAGCACGAACGCCCGCAACAACTGTATCGTTCGATCTGAGTAGCATCTGGAAAGGAACTGTGCGGTGTCTCGGAACATGCGCTTCACGCGAGCCGCAGAATTCCGAGAAAGTCAAGAAACGTTCGAGTTTTAGGAGAAAAACTCTGGAATCCTACGAGATTCGTTCCTACGTCTCTATTACACGGAAGACCCTATCTATATGCAGATTCCAGACGGGTTTTGTCGTCCTCGGTAAAAATTAAACTCGTTGCAATCTTTTTGCACGCGATCTCATCCGTAGCGGAGTATGCGTCCACACGAAGAAACGATGTTAGGCCTGGTCCTGACCCCGCCCTGCGCCTCCAGCAGCCTCTAATTACCAAAAATTTTATGAGCCGCGCTACGGGTTCTGTCATTTGTTTGCTCAAGCACGCAGGAAGTTCGAACTAATTGATTATCTGCTAATTTGTAACGTTGTCTGCTTAGAAGATACCGATGCATGGAGATCGGTTCTGATGCCATCTTCTCTCCCTTCTAATATATCAATTTAATCAAATGTTTCTTAATGATTATTAGACTTAACAATAACGTGGAACATCATCGATCTTTATTATCGTTATTGATTTTATATATTCATTTAGTTAAATATTTTCGCGTATGATTTATTTTCAAGCTCTCAAAATTGAAGAATAGAAACTAGAAGCTTGATATGAATTTAATTAAACTAGTTTTATTTTTAATTTGAAATTATGGATTATATTTGGATTATAAGAAAAACATAAATAGCGTGCGTCGTTTTATCAATTGATGGAATTTATACAAGGAAAAACTTTTGTACGTCGCGATCCGGACAATGCATACGCGTGTTTTCAGACGCTCGACACGCGATCAATGGTTGTGGCTAGGTATAGGCCAGGTGAATATACAGCTGTTCCGTCCATGAATTTCTAATGACTCAAAAATCGCGGCTTACTCGTATGAATAATAAACGGCCATGCGAAGTGTTCATGTACAAGAGGATCGATGGCTTTTTTCCATTGATTTTCGAAGTTTGATACCGCAATAAACCATAAATATTAATAGGCAGCCAATCGCTTTATTATAATTTAATAATAAATAAAGAACGATGCTATTGTGTATATCCTAAAAAAATTATTTAGAACAACAAATTCATGACAAGTTTCCCGTTAGTTTGTGTACACATAAGGCCTTTTACCAGGTGAGAAACGGAATTATAAACTCGCGTCGACTTTCATTCACATGAAAGTAGAAGCGAGTGATGTTTACCCTTGTCTCATTAGCGGATTGGATAATTGTATCAAACTCGATCTGATAGGGACGACGTAATTTAAGGTCGTTGACTGCACATTTCTACTGGGCGTGTTACTTACGGTTTTACAATGATGAGATTTGTCTATCATTATGCTATTTTTACCTCCGTGCTGATTTCAACCGTGAGAAGGGGAAGAATGGTGTTTAGATCCAGATAAAATTGTGCCTTCAGGAGGCATGATTGAATATCTCGTTAACGATTAAATAATCATTACTCTTGAAGTATTAATCATTCAGTGCTAGATACTTAAATTAAGCACCGTTGAATATGCATTAAATATTAATGTTTTTTTTTCACGGATATTAGATGAGGAAAATTTTCTTAATTATGTACTAGTATTATAGGAATTGTATGTTGACTTTTCCTATTTTGGTTTTTTCTTCTTGCTTTCTTCTTGTTCTCTAAGAAGAAAGTAAATCTGTGTACCTAGCAATTCCAGAATATATAATAGAATCCTAAGAAAACAACTTAAAATAAAGCAGTACTTAAAAAGATTAATAACTAGAAAATGAAGCTCTCTGATTACACAGTTCAACAAAAAAAGGCACCGAACAAGACTAGTTATTTCCCGTAGTTTTTTGGACACTGAATACGAATCCGGTTTCCAAATTGCTCCATCACATCACAATTTGCAGTTAAAGTTGCAAGAAAAGGACTATTTTTATCTATTTTGTGATATTATAACTACGATATGTGATCAAATAACTTTCAATTATGTTTATTTACACTTAAGAGTTTTTAGATCGCTGAATACGACTCCAAACATATATTAAGTAATGTGAAAAATTCCTATATATGATTTTTCATTAACATTTAAACATGATTTAATTTTCATCCGCCATACTAATTACACCATTTTGAATTTGTTAATTTTGACATTGAAGTCGTATTCAGCGATGTAAAAAACCCTTAAGTTTAAATAAACATAATTGAAAGCTATTTAGTAAATCGTCAATAATCTAATTCACAGCTTTTTCGCAATAGACCTTATATTTAACCATATCTTATTAATCATAGCCGACACAAAAAATTCTTTTTGAAGGCTGAAAATCCTAACAACATACTTAATTTTGATTGCAATAAAACTTCTCCAGTACGTCACATATCGCAGTTATAATATGATAAAATACATGAAAATAGCCCTAGTTCACAACTTTAACTGCCTCAAAACTGTGACGTGATGGAGCAATTTGGAAACCGGATTCGTATTCATCGTCCAAAAAATATGGGAAATGACTAGTCTCGTTCTGGTGTTCGAAAAAAAGTCTTTTTTTGTTGAACTATGTTATCATATTGAAAAAACTGACATAGCTGGGAGAGAGCGCAAGAAAAATTGGTTCATATCGGATCAAAGAATAATTTAGGCAAAACAAATAAGCCGTACTCTTAAAAGGTACTCTCGACTCGCTGGCAAGTAAATATTACGAATTCTTTGAAATTACTCGGAGAGCAAAACGGGGCCCACCGAAGAAGCGCGTTGTGCCTCGCTGAAATTTATTCGGCACGGTACGAACCGCTAATCAGTCACAAACCTTTCCGTGGAAATAATCTTTTTTCGTACTTTTCTTTGGAAACGCATTCCGTAAATCTGTCTTAACGTACAATTTCAAAGAGACATTAACATTTCTTCCTGCACTCATACTTGTTACTCATTTTTCTCTATCGCTTCGCATACTCTTTTCGATATATGATCATCGAACGGCGGTATATATAAGTCACAAATAAACCATTCATATTAAAGAATATTTCTACACGGAAAGAACGATTTTGCTGAAATATCTAAAAATTTGGCCAGATACAGATCTGAAAATAATTTTGTTAGACCATCAAAAGTAACTATGTGGGACGCTCAAACATTATGATAATGCTACAAAAAGTTTTGATATTCCAGCAACTATTTTGGGCGTCCTACATAATTATTTTGATGGTCCAACAAAATTATTTTCAGATTTGTATCTGGCCAAATTTTTAAATATTTCAACAAAACCATTCTTTCCGTGTAGATGTGTGTAAAAAGTTTGGTATCTTGCTCGCACTGTCATTTGAATCATAATTTTTTCTTTCTGATAATATTTTATTTGTAATATGTTCCTTTACAATTTGGCCATTTAATTATGTTTATTAATAAAGATTATTGGCAAACATTTATATATTGATTAAGAAATTATGCACCTTTGCAACTATTGAAAGTTGGTTTGGATTGAGCGGCAAAACGATATCGTTATTGCGTATCCCTGTGATTATTATGTCTTATACGTGCTATCTATGCAAATCATCAGTGATACAACATGCTATTACTATCTTGCTATATATACAATTTGCTCATTATTGGTTACCTAACAGTTTCCTACTTTCACCATGCCGTACGGTGTTCTACCGGACACTTCGGCCCAAATAAAATGGAGCGCTGTTCTTGTTGTCAAACGACGCAAGCAATCGCGTCGTTAAAAGAATATAACGTCACGCGACGCGTACAGTAAGATAGTTTTCAAGAACGCCGTCTTGAAATCGCCAGTTTTCGGGGTCAGAAGCAGCCGCGGCCGCATTTCGCCGCGGATCGCAGGAACTCGGCGCTCCGCGTTGACCCACTCTACGCGGGTCCGGACTGTAATAACACGGCAGCACGAAACAAACCGACGAATTAGTACTATCGGGTTCTGCGAAAGCGGTCGACAGACGGACGTTACCAGAACGAACGAATGAACGAAGGAACAAACGGACGGACGAACAGACAGCTAGCGCGAGGGCCAAGCCGAGAGCCGAGCGGAGCGAGGAAGAGACCGTGGGGAGCGCGAGACCTGGAAAGGGCCTGGTCTCGTGCAATTACGGGGCCCCGGCAACCCCGGCATTATCCCCAATTATCCGCGTGCGTTTTTGAGGCTAGGTTTTCGGGTCCCCTCGGGGGCCAGAATCCGCGCGAGAGCCACCGCGAGGCATCGCGACCCAAACGTCCGCACAGGCCTCTGAGGTACGGAGCACGGAAGGAAGGGGTGGAGGAGGAGGAGATGCAGAGGGAGACTGGAGCACCGGCGATCCATTATGTGGCGTCTGCCGTCAGACACGGATCGATTTCACCGTTTTGGAGCGGTGTCTGGTCTGCACGTCTCTTCCTACGACCGCAAAAGCCACGCGATCGAAACGGTCGCATGCTTTGCGGCGACCATCGCGGAGAGTGTCGAGATTCGACGGTTGTGTGATTTTCAAGTATTTGAATTAACATCTTGAATCTGAGAAGTTTCCTTACGGAAAATGTTTCATAAATATTTAGATAATGTTCTTAAGAATAGTTACCGGGTTAAATTTTTTTATGTATAAATTCTGTTCAGGCAAACCGATCTTGAATTCCATCGGTCTAGCATCTAATAAATTAATAATGAAATCTTTATATTCTTTCATATTTGTTTTTACATTTGTATTCTCCCATAAAGATTTTTCCATGTGAGAACAAAGAGCGAATCTATAAAATTGAGTTTGACTAATATTACACCGGAGAACAGAAATGGCCAGGAAAATATTCCATTCGATCATGTACCAAATCGAAATAGCGATCTATTACGTGGCGTCTGGCATCAGCCCCGAATCGATACCGACGATTCGAACCTGCGGACCTCTTAACCGCAAGGCATGCGACCGATTCGCCGCGAAGAGCTGATGCAGGGCTATTCTGACGACCGCACGTCGAATGCCTCCGGTGTAATCGTGAGCGGAAGGACGAGTGGAGGAAGGTCGAATAGACGATTATAGCTGCTGGGTGAAAACCGTTAGAGATCTACCGAGAGTGGTTTTGATGCAGTTAATGTAGCATGTCGATTATGAGATCTTTTTTGGATTCGATGCGTTGTGAACGTAACGTGGAAAGATAAATGGGACGACGATGCTCGAAATGGTGATAATGGACCAAGATAAGCAGGAATTGCCGTCGATTGAAATTTATCGCAATATCCTAACGGGAACGCTATAAAGCACGATCAAATATGCCTTGGAGACGACTTCGGAGGTAACAGGACTAACAGAGAAGAGAGACAGGTAAACGATGACGAGAATACCGGAGGTGGAAGCGAACGACTATAAATGCATTTTTGTGGTCGTGCGCTGCTTTTTTAGAACTTAGATGCGGTGTTTACATCGGGAAAACCTTGCCATAGCATGAAGTCTCGCCTCGACGACGCCGAAGGATGAGATATAGAAGATAGAGCGAAAGAAAGCATTCCACGTAAACCGTTATGATGGCGCGGCGTTAATAGAAGATTGTTTATCGCGCATTTTTCGTACCGTTATCTTCTCACAAATAATTACTATGCTTATAAATATGTGGAGTAACTGGAAGCTGATCAAGGCTGGAAAACTTATGATATCTAAATGCGATATCTAGAATAATTAAACGGTGGCGATAATCAACTTTCAGCTACTTACTGACTTGATAAAAAATTATTTACTGATATATGTAATCTGACCTGGATATTACAATTTTATGAGAAAATTTTTGTAATCTATTTACTATCCAACGAGAAGCTCAAGCGCGATTTTATCGCAATTCCACTGAATATGACATTTGCGCAAACGGTTCGGGGCTCAAGACTCTGATACAAATTTTATACATAACTGCCTCTCATGCATAAATCATAACAACTAAAAGGCGGCCTAGGAATCTTCCACTTACGCGTAATTAAGTATGACCGATGCGCGCGGGATACCTGGTATTAGCCGACTCGTCTGAGCGAAAACGAAACCGAATAACACATTCGTAAGTGCGGCGGCTAGCCGGTCAACTAACCACCGTATAGCTTACCGTGTTCCGACAGAAACTTCCTAGGCGCCCGAGGAGGGTGTAACTCGCCGCGCGGTATCTCGTAAGCTTTCGTCGATCGGCGGAGGTGATCTAAGCCGCTCAATCATGGAAGGGCAGGGCCGGGTGGGCCATGAAAATAGCGCACTTTAGAGGACTCTGGGCGAGTTCCACGGAACGGTTGGCGTGCCACGAGAGATTTACAGTCTCCGCACCGGAAAAGGTACCGAGAGGGCGGCCGGTGGAAGAATGGTTTCCGGTGGCGGTAGCTCATAGCCCAGGCGCTTATACACATCCACAACGACCGATATATACGCATGCAGAACTAATGCCGAACCGCCTGGTAGACACGCTTGGATACGTGCTCGCATGCTAGAAGGATTTGTATCTAAAACAGATTCCTCGCCGTATGCCTGCATATATCAGAGCGCATCGCGTAGATTCGAGCGAGAGACTCTTCGAGGGAATGTGCATCGAGGTAGTTTTTGCCCGAAGGGAGACTTCTCCAAGCGTTTCCATCCGTCGGAAGTCGCCGGTTCCATAGTTAACACCACGCGATTCCTGCTGTGTACGTTCTCGCTCTTCCGACGGCTTATATGCCGCGTTACTCCGGCCGCTTGGGAAGTGTTCGTGAGAAGGATACAATGGAGGATTGTTTGATTTGGAATTGTTAGAATGTGCCGCGGGGCAAATGCGTAAGGCCGTAATTTTAAGTGAACTATGCCTCCCCGTGATTATAGTTGAATTGGGCGAATGCCACTTTGCAAACTTGTAATTCCCGCTGTAAATTCCGCATGTCTCGAATTGTTCTGAGATAACATTTTTCACTCGCGCTTTGTTCCACCGTAGAACTGTATTTTCCACTTCCCCTGTGTCGCACCCTTCGACACAGTACGGGGAGTACTAAGCGAACCTCGAGCAACCAAGGATCATAACGCGCAACGGCGGCATGAGCACTGTTACTCATTTCGCGAAGCGTACGGTCTGTTTACGCCGGCGATTACACGCGAGGCTAGGAGTTAAAGTGTTAAAGGGATTCCAGCTTTTGTTCGTTCCGCGTTCGGGCGTGAACCACGTGTCGGTTACGGTCGAGCCTGCTATTTCCCCGCGGACGATCCCTTCAATCGGGAATTACGTACGGCACGCATGGTGCCCGCCGCCGCCGTGTATGCGGCTTACAACTCGCGGCTTACACCTTTCGAGCACAATTTTCATAATGATATGCGAGAGCAAGAGAGGTCGAGTTGCGCAGCCTGCTGCGTGGCTCCACCTGACATACAGAGCGGACCAGGCGGCAGATGACCACCGATCCCCGGCATTATACGCGCGCCTCCGAAACCAATATTCTCCGGGGATAATGAACGTCCCGGTGGGCGAACCGCCTACCATCGTGTCAACCGCGCGCACAACATTGACATTGTACCCTGTCCTTGCCGCCGTTACCAAAAGTCGAGCGTGCTCGTTAAAAGAAGAAAGAGGGAGTCCCGACGCAACAAGGTGCAACGAACTCCGCCGGCCGGTCAAATTGCTACCTTTAGCAGCACACCCTCCTTATTGCGGCTCTAGTTCCGTCGTGGAAAATCACTTTGAGGGAGTTTCCGACGGAGTTGGATTTAAGGAGCGACAGCTATGATTGGACGAATGTACGGCGAGCGGTGTACTCGCGTGGTTAAAGCAGACGGTTTAGGAATTTAAGATTAAACTTTTATTCGCGCGTATTTGACGCATGGCGATCCGCTTCTTGAATTTTGCAAATGATATATCTTCTGCGTTTATTAACCTTAAGTTGTTGCACTTTATTTAATCTTTATCAACATCGTTAAAAATAAACTTGTGGTTTCTAAAGCATTTAAAATGAGAGGAATATTGAATTTAATACGAGACTACTTTTAATTAAAATGATCAAAATATTCCATGACGGAAACAATCAGGTAAATAAAACATAATCAGACCGACGTGTGTCTAATAACTGCTCAATAAATAATTTTCGATATTCTGTTACATATAATGAGTGTTTTGGCATTATTAAATCCCTTACCAGATTGAAAAGGAAGATGCCCCTGTGTCAGCTCGTAATAAGATAGCGCGTTTATGCTTTGCGAACGAAATATCAGACTATCGACTTTTCTCTGTCCGCTGCGAAACTAGCGGCCTTGATCGCTCCACGTAGGAAGTTCATGACCGTGATCCAGGAAGATTGCATCCGAGTCCGCGGGCGGACTCGGCCGGAATACAGTGAGATTCTCACGCGAGTTTCCGCGTGCAGGCGTACCGCGCGCGTTCCTCGCATCACGAGCTCTCGACCATCGTTTTCTTGCCGCGCGTGCAGCTTTCGAAATATCGTGGCGCTCTGCTCTACGGTTCGGTGCCTATCAATCACTTGACGCATGGTCCGACAATAAGACTCCTCGAAAGAGAGAGCTATTATCCTGCCAGACTCTGGTGATGCACGACCTCCGGGCCTCGGCGCTGGACCTCAAGTCCTCGCCAGACGAGCCGCACGAAAATTTCACAACGTTTTGCGAAATGGCGAGAACAAAACTTCTGGCGATGCGATCGCAACGTGATAGACGAATTTACGTGTTAAATTTCACGTATTAATTTTGATGAATAATATTATTTTAATGTATATTTAATTTTAAAGGGACTTTCTTCATGAAAATTTAATTTAAAAAATTAATTAATTAACCCTTTGCGTCATGGTGAGACGCCCAGCGTCTCACCTTTTCCCTCTCAGTTTTTAATTATTTTAACGAGTTTCTTGACGTTAAGTACCGGGTTTTTTGTAGAGTCCCTAGCACATGAACAAGTGTAAAAAAAGGAAGCAACCGTAAATTTTGATGTGCATAATTACTATACATAAACCTGAGGAGTCAAAATTTGTGCTTTTTATGAAAAAAATGCATTTTCTACTAAACTATTATCAATATCGAAATGGCCATTTAGCTACTTATTTAGGACACCCTAAAGTATTTTTCAGAATTTTTGCAATTTTTTTCACACATTACGTTGTTCTTTTATTATAAATTAATAATTTTTGAAAAATATGAAAAAATCAACATTTTCTGCTGTAAATCCAAATAAATAGTTTGAATATTCTTTATAATGATATCTTGAGGGTATTTTGGGTCACTGAATCCTAATCTAAGGTCAGAATTTTCAAATTTTTTAAAATCTATGATAGCGGAACCAGTATACGGTGAACTAAGAACAAAAAATATTGGCCATTTTGATTTTTACAATTCCAATTTCTGATTCGTAATCAGTGATTCCAAAAACTACCGTATATAAAGTTTCAGAGAGAAAAATCTTAATTAAAAGGGGTTAATTAAAAGAATTTTGAAGAATCTGTAATTTTTTTTAAATTCTGTAATTCTTTAATCTGCAGGAGATACACGATGCCTTTTGCTATGTAGATATATACAATTGTGCATATATTCTATATCCTTGGAAAATTTTTCTGAGTCGTTTGATTACAAAATCGATATTATGAAGTACGTCGTAGAAGTCTCCTTAAAATGGATGGAGTAATATCAGTAAGAAGTACATGTTGGAGCCGAGGGAAGAGAATTATGACGGCGGGCTCTTAGGAAGCCTCACGTTCGTATTAAATCTCAGGCAAGCACGACGGCATAATGAAAAATCCGACAGTAGACATAAGTCAGGGCCGTCGCGAGGAAGAGCGATCGGGCTTGTTCTCCTCGTGAATATTCATCGATCTCTGCCGCGTCGTACAATGGCAGGACTGAGAGCGGCGAGGAGAGAACGAGATTCCGCACTATTAGTGCGGAAAGAACGTCCGCAACGATAAGATATTCTCCGTTACTATAACATGTCCAGATCCTCGTGGAACATGTTAGAATCTTCGCCGCTTAACTCTTCGCGTATACATCATTTCTTCACATAAATAGTAATTTTCGCTACTATTATTTAAACTTTTGTCAATTTGTTAAAATTACGATGCCCAATTATAAACTTTTAAATGCTTGAAGTAATTAATCAACTATCGCGTACAATTCACACAACTTTTTATCTATAACTTTACACACACAACGTAAATATCTGTAAACATTTTATTAATTTTAATACACGATTAATTATTAAAGAATGAACTACTTTAATGTCCCAAGACTTAAAGAACTATAATATACTTTTTGGAGCAACAGCTTTTCGAAGATTTCTTAAGTCCTCGAGGCAACAGTGAGATTCAAGACGATTCTTGAAGGATCGCGTGACAGGCTAGCATCCGTGCACCCTCGGGGGAGGAAAACTCGTCATATATATGTTGGTGTGCATGCAGTCGAAGGCACACACACGGTACCAGAACGATCTATCGTTGCGTACGGAAACGCATGCTACGTACTCGCCGACGGCGCGAATCGTCACGAATGCAAGTACAAGGAAGGCTAGAAACCAACCGCGGGGAATTCACGAATCACGCGACACGCGTCGTTCCCGAGGTTAATTCCCTCCCACGTTCATTTCATTAATTCCATCAAAAATTCGTAGAACTCGCCGCATCACGGAATCGCCTGCCAATTATTCACCATTGTGGCACTTTATTGAGTTGCTTGTAGGAGCATTGCACCTACATGCGCGGTTCCTCTGTACGATTGGATATACAAGATGTATCCTTAATTTTTGTATCGGATTTTATCTTAACAGAATTTTAAATATAAATCCGGATTTTAACAATTTTGCACTAAAGATACAACTCGATTCTATTCAAAGAATAGAACTGTCAAACGAAAAACATCACGCCTGTGTGCATCGTACGTACGTATTTGAAAGACGATAAGCTTCATCGAGGAAAAGTGACTAAAAGGCCGTACGTCGGGCAGTTTTATATTGCGTATTTCTCGTTCGCTCTTAGATTTACTCACGGGGTATAGTTTTCTTCGAAATGACATGCAAATGCAATAGGCATCCAAGGCGAGTCTGGTTTTTCAGGGCGTTACCCTCAGAAATTCTGGTCGGTTGGTTGGTCGATGCAGAACGTCGAGGGCGGTGCATCTGTCGGCGGAAGATTTATATCCCGAGGCCGAGGTTGCTTCTACCCATTCCCGACTCGCGGCCGTGCTAGGCACGCCGGCAAAAAGCAAGCTTCGTTTCGGAATTCGCGAATGCGGCGACGCCTTCGAAAAAATCGTTTCTTACATCACGCAAGCGGATTAAAATGTTCCAATTTGATTTATGCGTATTATTGTATATAATTATCTAAGTTCGATACTAGTTAAATCGGAATAAAGATAAAAGTACGAATTGAACGAAGTTATATGTTTGCTCGTATGTGCAAAATGTACGCGCGAGAATGTTCTCAGCGATTAAACGGAAATTTATAAGAACGTCTATTAGCAAATTGGATGACAGTCTTTGTTGATTAGCGATCCCAGGAAAGTAATCAACTAGCACTTAATTAATTATATATCTACGGCTATCGTTTTGCGGCACGCGAGACGTGACGCTTGTATTTTAATACTTTATGGATCATGATAAAGATTCGAATACAGATATGGTGCTTTAGAATTAAGCATGGTTTACCATAGATATATTAATGCACAATGCTGAACGGCAAGTAAAATAATAAATGCGAAAATTCGTATAAATTCTATGGAATGAATTACTAATCCATTCTTATTGAAATGAGCGTTTCATACATTACGTAAACTAAATTAATTTAATGCTGAAAAAATATGCAATTAAAGGACACCTAATGCGCCCGCAATATTCACAGGAAAGCTAATAATTGTGATTTGAGGAGGAGTTGAAATGCAATGATCCCGCTGATCCTTTCTGCGGTACGGACACCAGGCATTAATGTTACCACGGCGCGTTTCAAAATGGAGGATTCCGGCTCGGCGAGAAAACGATGCGCGGCGCGGCGCGATTATAACTCGGCCGCGAGGGCCGTCGGGTCTATCAAAACCCGCTCGGCCATACATCAATGCCATCTATACGTATAATTTCGATGTCGACTGGCTCTTGGTTTTATTTGCCACGCGTAAAAGCGAAGGCGTACGCGCCGCAATGCGAGATTTGATGTTAGGTAGACGCAGCGCTGCACTTTGTTCCATTCTTTTATACGTCGATTCAGTCCTTTCGAGACGCTGCATGCGGCGAGCTGATGGAATCGGCATACGAAGGCATTTTGTAACTCGTTATTATTGTTCAATGTATCAATATGTAATATACAAAATATAAAGAAAAAGGAAACTAATGATCTGAGTTACTTATAGTCAATTTATTTATAGTTATATGTGAGAACTACGCGATTGTATCTACATCTATTATATTTCATAATACATAGTTTATGTATTATGAAATACATAATTTATAAAAATAATATAAATTATAAATACATAGTTTATATATTTCATAATACATAATTTGCATATAGACATCGCGACTCGTCGTCACATCGCGATGTTTTATTTGCAGTCCAATGACCGTCGCTATTATACAGTTTAACTAACTGTATAATATCGATTAGATCGATTAACTAAACATGAAAAATGCATGGCGCAAGATCGAAGAAGATACAGAATATTACTGGCAGTTAAATGATACGGTATTATCCGAAAGTAATAAATGTCACATTATGGTTTAATGTCCCTGTAATTTTGATCACTTAACTGTCGCCATATTACAGTTATAAAGATATAAGCAGCGTAGTGTCAATTTGTGTTTCTTTTTGCTATGATTTTTATTTGCACATCGAAATACAGTTTATTAATCTCTTGGCACTTTTACTTTTGGTAGCAACAAATTTTTACGATCGTTTATATCCAACATTTTGAAGAACTGTCGTAACTTTTTCGTGCAAATCTCTTACAAATTTTTAAGCAAGCTTCTATCAATTTTTTATGTTGCCATTGTGACTACGTTCGTCGAATACGCAACGATATTCTTCTCCGCCATTTTGTGAGATCTCGAACGATCAGGGTGCGGGCGAGGATGCCCATACACCACGCGTTCTTCTTACGCCGAGATCGGTAATAACCCAATAAATCAGGGTGCCCCAGCCGGTGCAATTACGTTCCGTGGCTGAACCCAACTCGCAGAACCCAACCCCTCTCGTAAATATTGCCCTCTGCGCACCGACGCAGCATTCTCGCCAGGTCCACCGCCGTTTCTTCCTCTCTCGGTTTCCACTTCTTTTTTTTTACGGCGGTCTCACGACCCCGCTGCAACGCAGGGGATCTTCCTCGTGTGCATCACACGCCGGGGTTGTCGACGATACTCGTGCCTCATCCCCCTCGCGAGCATCTCGCTCGTGTTCTTTTATTATCGCCCGCCGTTCCTGCACGCGGACACCATAGCACGACCATGGGAACCGTCGTGGCGTGGAGTATTCGGATCCTTTTGGGGGGTTTAATTGCCACTGTGCGATTTGTTAATTCGCGAGTGTCAGCTTGAGAAAGCGGGCCGAGAAGCGAGAGGGAGGATTTATCTCTCCACCGTCGACAGCATCGACGTGAAGATTCTATGGGAGTGCGTGTTTGCGAAAATATGGGGGTCGAAACGCGACGGACAAGAATGCATCTGGACTCTATGAGCAAGCCATAGAAAAGTAAAATAGAGACAGGATTAAAATGCTTCTAATGCTTGTGAAGTATATTAAACGAAAAAGAATCGATACATTTAAGATCAAATTGACAACTTCCTAAGATGTCTCGTTGTTCAAGATCGAACTGATCAAACATCGCGCAACGAGAGAAATAATGTATGGATAATAAGTAATGTATTTATAACGTTTCCTTCATATTGCGTTGAAAAAGGTCGAATATTTGTAGCTCGAATGTTTTAAATCCATCTTTCGCTTCTTTCTGACAATGGTTTCGTCAGATGCGGCGCTGATCAACATTTGCATGATTATCTTTCAGGGTAGCGAGGAACTACTGGAATGGACTTACGTGTGGTGTTTACCGAAAATTGTCGCCAGCATGCGATGCCGTGCACGCTTCACACATGGCATACGACAGGTATACCATCACAGGAACGCAATTCTATCAATTTCGTCATTCTCGAAGGGACAGGAGATGCGCGTTCGTTACTTTTGACAGCTGGCCTGCACCATTACGCCAATAATACATCATCGTCGCGCAACGTTCGGCAACGATCCGTTTGTTAGAGTATTCACGGCGAAGCATTAAGTAGGAAAGCGTAAAACGACACGAGGCAAATTACATAATTTGGTGGCACTGAAATTTCCACGAAAAAAAAGAACGGTCGACTAAATGTCGCGAACGATGCATCCAAAACGGCCTGTACGTTATTGCCCGACAATTATTGAGAGAAACGAGCATCGTGTGACACGCGACGTAAATAATGTGACAGTTCCAGTTTGCAGTACACGGTGTGACTCGAATACCGTAAGACTTTGCGTAATCCTTTAGCCTAATTACACACGAATTAGCCGCTTTGTTTTAGTATCTCGACGCTTGCTAAGACGATAGAGCGTTATGCATTGTATGCATCTGTTTGATAGTGTCATGAACTTTTGCTATCCTGTAGCCCTTCTCAGTTAATATCACGCAAACGGCACGCAATAAAAATTCTGGATGATTATTGACGGAATGAAAGTGACACTATTGTCACATGATTTCATGATCGCTCTCGACCATTGTTTTTATTTTATGGATATCTTCGTAATATTTCTAAAATTGTATTGTACTAATTTCTGCAATTTTGATATTTATTTGCTAATCCAGATCAAAGTTTTTATTTATTTATGCGTTCTGTTTATTTTGTGTATATCTTGCTGTAATCATTTGCGACTGCAATGAATCCCCCTTGTCAATAAGTACAGATATTTTTTTATCGTTCTGAATAGCCATTGAGAAAGTCGAATAACAATGGTGCCTTTCTAGAGCGCTTTAGTTCGCCATCGGCATTTTGGCGTTAGGCGATAAATCTCGAAGCGAGTGGGCCTCGCCGTGTTAGAAAAGAAGAAAGTAGAATGCGAAAACGAGGGAATGCGCGCTGCCAATAGATTTACGAGGCCATCCGTCTTCTTAGTACGCACTTGATGCTCACGCTCGTGATAAAAGCGCAGCTCATCTACGCGACCGTGTATGTACATGTGCACGGCACGTATACATATGTACGTACGATTCTAGAGGAACGGTTCGTTATTATAACCCACGAGGCGTAATTGTTTCCAAGGAACCGACATGGAGAAGACCTTGCCTGAGAACCCAGAGATATTAGCAGTCTTTCTACAGGACGTTTCAGCAATAGTGCCAGTAGTCACGATCACTTTGCTTAATTCTAATCGTAGTAGCATGAAAGAACTACGTATTAGGATTTGCATCGTATTACGATTCTGAAGTGCCAGTATTATAAGGAGGACTTGCTATGAAAAGAACATAATTATAAAAAATACATGCATTTAACAAATTAAAAGTTTAACTACCTCTATTTAATATTATAAGTTTGGTCTTAATTTCTGAAGTCTTGAAAGAAGCACGGAAAAAAATAGATTAATTAATACAGCCAAGTTATGGCTTGCTAACGCAAGTTTAACATATATAATTAAGCAGATTTGATAGAATAGTAAAGAAAATATGTCTGAAAGCAGTTATGAGCATATTTTCTTTGCTATGCACTATCAAATCTGCTTAGTTATAAACGTTAAACTTAGCAAGCTATAACTTAGCTGTCTATTTTTTCTGTGAGGGTAATGAGAAAATTGCGCAAAACGGATTAAAATAATTGATAAATGACTACTTAAACTCATTCATCTTTTAGCGCATGTTTAACTTATCAAAATGTACAGGAAAGTATGTTAACATGAGCTATAATTTAAATTCGACGAAGTTGTGTAGCCGCGAAGCGATAGCATAGTTCTAAATAGACGTGATGGCAAGTATTGTATTAACATAACAGAGTGATAACACAATGGCACGTGAGCCTTAGCAGGGTTTTGTTAAATTTAAATTTGGAAAGTTGCAAATACGCGACGGTTTTGACGGCACCGATATCGGTGAGACCTTGCTTGAAAATGTCGTGATATTATAGTTGGCTTCCGCGGGAAGCCCGAATGATAGTGCCGCTAGTCACGACTACCTCGGTCGATTGTAATCTAGCGAGCGCGAAGGAAGCCCACGGTTGTATTTTTATCAGTGATCATGCAAAGTTACTTTTTTTTACAAGCATGCAGCGTCGGAAACTTGCGGCGGCTTATCGATGTCGCGACTTCATTCGAATTCCATGTAAGGTAATAACACCGAAAATAATCGGATAAAATAGGCGACCTGTGAATCGCGATTAAATTAGAAACACGCCAAGCAAAGGACGATGTTGATATGTCTGATCGAATTTGTTGCCTGCCGAGAATGACGTAATAAATTAAGAGACTCGAGACATAAATCAGCCGCAATTAATTTTATTTGCTTCCAGATTTCTCCGCGTGATGAAGACTAAAAGGATCTATATAAGTCTTGTCAAGATGGCCACAGCTGGAAGATTATCCTTGAAAGAGCTTTTTCTGATGGTGGCGGCATAATTAATCGAATAATATGCAAATTTCTCCGTAATAATAAATGCCGGACTATTAATCAAACTCCAGATTACCACGTAGTTTCCGTCGGGAAAGGATGAAGAAAAACGCGAATAAAATACGACTATTAATTGCATAATGCTATGCATTTGAAAAGCATATTATTATGTATTTATTACCTATGAGCGTATGCCATCACACGATTAATAATTTTAATAGAGGAAATAAATATTAGTAAAATTATGTTTACGGGGATAGCTTCACACTGCGATAAGATTCAAAGTCATCCAACATAATCCAAAACATAACGTAAAATTAAGTTCACGAATCTTTTTAGCTTTATCTTTGTCGTTTATTTTTCACACACAGACACTAGACAGTCGTAATAAAATTATTATTTTTCTTTTGGCGCAGATTGCATCCTTGCAGATGCAATCTTTTAACGTCTCACGATTCGAGATAAGCGCATGTCCATGCCCGCTTATTTACGCGCGAAATTTTTGCGCATTTCGCAATGTTCTCGCGTGTTACGAGAAAATAGCGGAGATACGTGCGTCAGCGGAAAAAAAATGATTTTTTAGAGCGCGAACCCGGAATGGCGCCGGCGGTCCGGTTTAATCTCGACACGCCCATTACACACGGCGTACATATTACATCACGATCGCACTCGATAGTAAGCGTATCTATACGAGCCCTATCCCCCCGTGCCTACCTACGATACGTGTAAGCCGCAATTAAAATTCAAGAAAAATTCTCGGAAACCTGTTTCGAGACCGAGCGAAATATTTCGCTGCGGGGTGGTCACGCAGGAACGCCAGTCACGGATGATCTCGTTTAATTGCCCTAGCCCTTAGATGCTTCCCCTCGAAATTTTTATCGTCTGCCATGTCCGATGTTCTCCACCGCTCTTCGCAATGATCAATTATCGCGCAAAATTTGGATATTTGTTGACACCTTATTAGGAGTAAACTTTTGGCCATTCAATGAAACAACAACTTTAATTATGATTTGCAACGTATGTACCTGATTTTACTTTTATCATCGATATAATCTAGCGAAAAAAAGTTTATAAGAGAAGAATTTAATAATAAATGTTATATATAATGTATTTTTATAATGTTATAATAATCGTTAATAAATGTGTATGAAAATAAAATTATTATTCTTGTTCGTTTATGATAGATCACTTAATGATTTGGTATTTATTAAGATTATTTATTATATTATAGCTTCACAATAATGTGACAAATGTAATGAATATTCAGTGAGCATATCTGCATATGTAAACCGGTGATGTGTAATTGTCGCAATATTAGAAGCATTCCTATAGCGTACCAGTTGTGGTTGCAATTTTCACTGCTAATCATACAATCAGTAATCGATAAGGTTGTCGCACCACGCTAGCCATGTTCCCAGGAAACAATATCGCTTATCCTGCTATTTTCACATCTCGCTGATAATTTTTTACCTACTATATCGGAACGTTTCTGTGGCGTCCGCGAGCATGCCTATCGATTACGCGCGACGTCGGCGAGAGAGAGAAAATTTCTTCGTGGAAGTCATTTTCTAGCGTGAGTATCTTGATACTCGGAAAATGTTGCGCAAGTAAAAAAAAATGGCGGCGTGGTGGTACGCCCGCGTGTGGGACTCCGGGTATTGTTGCGATTTCGTGAAATGGCGTGCATGCGGCACGAGAATGTGGTCACGAGAGAACCGCGGTCTCGGGGAACCACCATTTTGAAAGATGCTGCATCCTGCAGACCGTGCAGCCCACGCAAACCCACGGCCGACGAAGAAAACTCACACCACCGCAACCACCCACGTCCCAATCCCATTGGTCGAGGCGTCCTCATCCATGGGATAGCACACCACCCACGGACTCGGACTATTGTCAGGTTTGTACAGGACGTCCGTGAATCTTGAGATGATAGAATATTACCTCGTTTGCTTCAAAGAAGCAAAGAATTTCATTGTATTTATGATAATATATATTATTAATAATAATCTAGAAATTGAAGAACCTTTATTGAACCCTTGTTAACGGTTTAATTGAAAAACTGCTGATTTAGTAAGTATCGTTTTGTATTTCAGAATACGTGTGTTTTATTTTGATTGAACTTATATTTTATATATATTATAAAATTACGAGGGCAGATTGTGCAAAATTCTAATGGAGAAGAAATCGAATATTTTCTTTCATTGGCTAGGAAAGTATTATCCTCTTCGCTCTTATCGCTTTCTTAGAAGTAGAAGCGAATACAAAAGCTGTTGTAAACTGTACCGCGGTAAATAGAGTTGTCTAAATTTCACCCAACAAGCTAAACTAAGCTGCCACTTGCGTCGAAAGTGCTCGAAAGCCAATCCGAGAACGGTATATCGAATTGAAGACAAAACACGTTTCGCCGGGTGGATAGGAAGGTGAACCCCGGCGAGTCTCAACACGAGAGTTCGCGGCTTCCCCTTCGCCGTTTGGATTACGGTGGGTTAGGCTAGGGCTAGATTATCTCAGTGACGGTAAGTATAGGTTGGATCGGCAGTTCTAGCCATCCCGCGGCCATACCAGGAGCATTGCTTCTCCGAACACGTAAGTCCGCCGCGCTCGCCGAGCGCGCCGAGCCACGCGATAATTCATGGGACTTTATGCGCACCTTGTGTAATGCCCGTTCCGTCGGCTTTTTCTTGGCCTTCGCTGCATCCTGAGAAAGGGGAAGGGCAGGGAGCGAGCAAAACCTTCGGATCATTGGCTTCGGCGGCTGCTTTAGCAAACGTGAGATTTCGCGAAAAGAATTAAAAGAACAAGCGGAAAATTGGCTGAAAGCAAAAAATCGTAAATGCCAGAACGTAAAAAAGGATATCTGAGGCTTAACAGCTCTCGTTTGTGTAATTCTATTTCCGTTCGCTGAATCGCTGAACTGTATTCGTTATTAAAATAAACCTTCTTCATGCGTCATAAATTAAATTGCTGAGAAATATATGATGTCCGAAGTAATCCTGCATTTGTAGTTCATTTTTTTAAATTAAACGTAAGCATAATTGTGTTGTTACAATTATGTTACAATTCCCTGTATTTCTTAAAAATTGTCGATCTCTTTTACATTAAATAGTTCCTCGCAATCAATTCAAAGCTTCTGTGTGAAATGATTATTAAAGTTTATTATCTAGCGCTTCCGTAACAAGAGATTTGAGAATGCGCAAGATCGAATCTATAATTGAATCGTGTTTAAAGAGCCACAATTTTTCCACTAATCGGACGCTAAATTTAATTTTTTAAATTAACATTCATGGCAAATTACCGGAGCGACAATCAGTTGAATAATCTAATCTAATCTAATATCGTACCGCTTTTCAGCGGAAAGGATCTATTTGTCCTATAAAAATAGCGACGTCGGATTAAGCGATGAGAAAGAAGAAATAGAGAAGAACAAGGCAAAACGAAGAGGGGAAAAGTTTAAGTACTCGCACGGGCTCTAACATTACTCCGCGGTGGTGAGATAATTTTTCCTCTGATTACCGGCGCGAGCAATATTTCAATTAGTTGTCAATTTAGTTGTCGGCGCCTGATGGACATATACGTATGCGAGGATACACCGCGGCCGGGAATAATTAACAATAAATTATCCGGGGGAGCTATCATTACGCCGACTAATCGCGGCAAATTGACCGTTATATTATTAAGCAGCTTGTGGACGCTAATTGCGTGCCGCGTGCGAATCGTCTTTAGAGACTACGACGCCTGGCGAGAGGGGATCGTCGCGAGCAACTTAGGTGAATAATTGAGAGTCGAGTACGATCGCGTTCGGGATCGTAGATCATGCAAATTGATCGAAGCACCCGACGGAGTTAAATTGTTGCGAGAAAAGTGCTGCGGTAATAAAAGGATCTCACTGACTAAAAACATTCTAATATCTGTGATTGATCATCTGCAACTACTATTTTTCTCGGCATCTTATCTTGGTCATTAAAGGATGATTCGTTAATAAGGGTAGAGTTAATGAGCTGCATGAGATGCTTTTGATACGCACGCATATGAGCATTTTTTATCGTATTGCTATAATTAGAGACCCATAATTATTAGAATAATTAAAACAGAAATAGTTATATTAAATTTTATTTCAACAAATATTTTTGCATTAAATTTAAATTTAAAGAAAATATTAATTTAGAAATTACATTAATAATAAACAATAGTAGATAAAACTTTACAAAAAATCATGTATGTTTTATCTTAAAATTTATGTAAAAAGTAAAATTTAACAAAATGCATAAAGTTGCTAATTATAGGATTGGTCAATACTTTTTCTGGAAGTGAAGAACAAATGTTTCCACTTGATTCGTGCAGAGGCCGCCACATTGCGTGAATGCGGTTGCAGCCTGTATGATGCAACACAAGATGGCGTAGTTAGTATCGCCAAGTATGTAACAAGACGTTTATTGACCATAAAATTCCGCAAAGAATATAAGCCGCGAATATATCGATGCATATTTTAAACCTGCGAAAATAAAAAGATGTAAGTCTAGTAATAAATATAGGCAAAAGTTGATATAAATTGCACAATTACATGTATTTTAAAATAAAGAATAAAAATGGTATTTTTTAAATGAAATGTAAGCGATGAAAGAGCTTACATTAGTGCATATTTTTTGTTCACAAAATAAAGCTAAAATGAAAAGATATAAATATAGTCATAATTATGGATAAAAGTTGACATAAATTACACAATTACATGTATTTTAAAATGAAAATTGCAGATTATACTCTTTTTGTAAAATACAAGTGATGAAAGAGTTTTATGATACATTGATGCTTATCTTAAGTTCACAAAATGAAGCTATAGTAAAAGGACATAAACGTATCTATAATTATAGACAAAAATCAGCATAAATTATGCAGCTATCTATGTTTTATAATAAAACTTAAAAATTATGCTCTTCTTGTAAAATGTAAGCGATGAAAGTGTTTGCGTCGAGAAAATTATCCTTTTTATTGAAAAAAAAAAACGTAACGGCATTGAATGATTAATTACTTGTCATGCAACTGGTTTGCGTAACAAAGTAACGACGAGCTTATCGCTTCCGTTCGCTATCATCGCCATTACACCAAAGTAAATGGAGAATTAAGTTGTGCGACTAAGTGTGCAATTTATGGCGATAGGCGCGGGTCGAACGGCTCCCATTACACTGCACCCCGTAAACAGATACCCGCGAAAGATATTCATATCGAACTATAGATATCACGTCGCCGTTAAAAATGAAGCGTAAGAGGAAATTGGTGGTCACGTGACGCCAATTGCGTCTCCCGGCGTCATCGCAGCGTAACCGCAAGGCAATTTATTGTACAAGAAATGATTTATTTGCTCGGTATAACGATGATTTTATATATTATTTAATGCAAGAGCACCATTACACTCTAGTCTTAAGTTTCAACTATAATTCGTTTTAAATACTATAATTCGATGCTATTTCTATCTGTATTTAATTGCTTTATTGCAGCCACATTGTAATGCAAATTACGTAGTAAATATAAATGTTTTTTCAATAACAAAAATTGTCTCACGCGAGCATTTTTATCGCTTGCATTTTATAGAAAAATAACATTCTTAATTTAATATGTGTAGCTATATAATTTATGTTGTTTTTTTATCGTAGTTTTATTTCAGAAATTCTATATGTGTTGATACATTATGAAATACTCGCAATTTTTGTATGCAAGTAAAGTAATCGAGAAGATGATAGATTGAACAATGTAACAACTGAAGTAACAACCGAAAATCTAACATGCCATCTTAATCGCGTTTTAAGTAGTTTTTACTGTAATTAAATCCGCTGGAAATTGATGAAAAAATGAATACAGTGCAATATAAGAACCAGTTTAAAAATTCGACGATTTAAGTTATCCGTATAACAAAATGTGTACAGAAAGTGGCCCAGTACGCTAAAATCTATAATAGTAAATTGCACTTTTGCTAGTGGCAATAGTTAACACGGAAAACGAGGTGAATCATACTGACGTGTCACACAGTATCACTGTGAAATAAATGATTGCAAACGATGTGCAAGGTCTTGTGAACGGAACGACAGCGTTGCATTGCATCGAGGTGCCACTTGTACGACATCGACTTTTACCGGAGCGATTTTGCGCTCGAAACAATTTCAATTTCTCCTCGTGCCAGCTCACGGAGCCGCCGCGATTCACCGTAATACGGGTCCCCGATCAAAGTGTGGAGCCGCGCTCACGATCTCGTACAATCGCATATCCGAGCGACTCGAAAGTGCGAAGCGTTTACACCGGTATTTGAACTTCGCTGATGACGGTAATCACGCTCGGCTCGACACTTCAATTGCACGTTTCGTCGGGTTCCTGCGCCTCGGTTATTTTACGATCGGGAGTAACCCACCGCGGTGGTCAGGATCGCGTCCTTCTCGTCTTCTCCGTCGATACGAAGCCGCGGATCTCGCGTTCTCCATCCAATTCCGTTCGATCCATCTTTTCGCCATCTTTTTTCGCCAGATTAGAAATCTACGCACGCCTACGCGCTGCATTTATGAATTTCATTGTATTATCGTGTATTGAACTAGTTCGATATCGACGTATTAGTCTGTCGTAACAATAGCAGTAAAGCATCGTATACTATTATCGCGCCGTTTCTATGGATAGTCGGTAGGTGACAAACGTCGTTCAAGAAAGACTAGGTGATATGTGGGTCATTATGACATAGTACCCTATTGTAATTTGCATTTTATCGTGTTTCTATACCCGGTCGATTCAAAGGAGAGCAGATAAAGTTTAGTGGAAAATTATAACGGTAAAATATTCTTTCATACATTTTACGAGTGTCATACATTTTACATTTTACGAGTAGCTAATTGGATGCTGGAGAGCATTTTTTAAAAATGTCTGTTTCTTTATCTCTCAAAGTGAAAGCCGAGTATAATGGTTTTCTACCACAATAATGACATAGAGATACTGCGCTTCCCGAAGATCGTGCGGTTACATTGGCACTATTTGAAATCTTTCTATACGCGAATGAGTTATTACGGTGAATTGCCATTGTTGCGAGTTCCCACCGCCCGGGCTACCGTTATCTTTTTGACACATTGCACGTCATGGTACGATTCAATTGAAATGAAATTGGAATTAGGTATGGTCCGTAGTGTATCCTGTGTGGTCTGTGGTTCCAATGGCTGATGATAACCAGAGAGAATCGCAGAAGTCAAAATATTAATGCATTCATTGTAGTTATTTAGTCATCTATTTTAGACGATTTTGTATAGAATTAAAGATATTCTCGTAAATTGTGGAAATAAATTTTTACAAAATAATGCGGTAATGCAAATTATGATTGCTTATGAACAATGTCAATTTGTTCTTCTACAAACGTTAATTTATGCTGCTTCTTTTGATTAAATAATTTAAGAAAGGAAAATTTATTGCTGTTCACCGCCGTGCAACATTACAGTGAGGAATATGCTTACAACGTAATCTCCGTAAAGATCTAAATTATTACACGTTTAAAAACAGTTAGAAGCGTATTAGAAGTCAGACCTACGGCTACTCATAATTCTTAACATGTAATAACTTATGAAAAAAGATATACTTATTAAGGTCTATAATTTACAGTGTTGATTTCATAAATATTACTCCCATTCTTTTATCGCTTCTTTTAAACATTCTTAAAAGCGTATTTACAAGGTCTTTTAATCATCAGTAATATATTCGTCTACAGTGATTTATTAAAAAGAATTTAAGAATATCTAAAAACGTGAAAAATGCTTTTATTCTTAACGCATAATTGTATCTTTAGTTAAAAATGTAATTTATTACTATTATAGACTAATGCGTGATGTTCATCGTCAACGTCATTTCGTTTCTTCATAAAAACATTTCGCAAGAGTGCTTCGTGGACTTGTATTTTATATACTTTGTATGTTTTCATTGTGTCTCTCGTTAATTACACTTCAGAATCCACAAGAAAATCCTTCAATGATCCACCCTGCAATTTACGATCCCGTCCGTCTCACCATCAATGTACTCATTCTTCCATTCTAAAACTCATATAGAAGCCTGACGTGTGCATGTATCTATCTATAATTAATGACGCGTTCCAAGGTCTGATAATGGGAAACCGCCGCGTCCTTCCGCCAGCACTCAAGGATACGTGCGTACACGTTCCCGCTAAAAAGGAACAACGTCGGTCGAGTGGACGCGACGACACGGTCGTTCCACGGTGTTTCAGGAGGATGCTGCGACATTATCCCTTCCGTGTATATACCGCGAGGAACGAGCGTGAGCGCGAGCACGGCCTCGGGAGAGCCGCCGCCGCTACGCACGCACGCACACGCGTGCGTCCACGGCCGGCCGCGCAGCGCGCAACACCGGTTCAACCGGAATCAAAGCACCATCTCTCGAAGCCGGTGCGGCGCAACGCGGAGCCGCTCGCTCGATCCGCGCGGGCTCTCACGGGCACGTACACGCATCCGCGGGAACACGCGCGGAAAGTCGAAGCCGAAGCCCGGGCAGTCGGTGGGCGCTTTGATGTGGCCGCCGGTCTGCTGCCTTCGCCAACCCGAATACCTTTATATACGTCCCGTGCTCCGCTTTTTCTCTCTTCTCTCTCTTTCTCTTCGTTTCTTCCTGCGCTAACGTATCGTTCGATCGTTCATCCACTGCGGTCATCCCTCTCCCTCTCGCGATGAGAGGACTCTCTTTTCCGTTCTCTCGTTCACTGTATGTACGCAAGCACACGGCATAGACTTCATTCCGCGATTTATTTCACTCTCCTCTCACACGGGGTGAACTCTTCTCGCACGTCGACGTTTAAGAGGGTGGTTCGCTGATGCTCTATCTCTCCTGCGTGCGACACGAGAGATCTCGTGATCTAGTCGAAAATCAGACGGGTGGCGAGGCGGGTGCTCTGAATTCGTAGAGAGAAGGATTAACTCTTTAATTTCTTTATCAATCTGGCAGAATGGCTTCGTGGCTTTGGCTTTTTACTCAGTAATAATATAATTCTAAAATTGTGATTTCCATTACACTGATTTCATTTAACGCGACCTAGTTGGAAGAATTACACAGAATGTTTTATATGCTGATAACATCCATTCCAATGAAAATATTTCTGCACGTTCACATAAAGAAACATTTTATTTGACGAGTAGGTAAATTAAAAAATGTGAAGAGATAGAAAAGATAGCAAATACACATGAAATTTTGGGCACGTGAATGATCTTAGATGGAAAAAACACCTGTCTATCGAGTTTTGCGAACTCCTATAACGACGCAAGGTGTTTTTTAAGCGGGTCATTAGCCGACTTAAGGGCGTTTCTCTCCGTCAGTTGGGAAAGAATGTCCTGGTCACTTTCCTCATTTATTTCATCCATATTTTCGTCCTCTCTTATAACACTTTCCAGGATTTCATTTTGGTCCAGGTAAACGAGTCAGTTCAGTCCGGATCTAGTGTCAAACCATTTTTAAACGTCACGCATCGCATGGATGCAATAAATCGTCCCTTAACAGGAAAATCCCCGAAACGGAGCGGCATGAACCCGGCGGCGGTTGGTGTTGCACGTCGATCAAGGGAGTGACAGAAGGCAAAATTCTACGCGATGAGCGACGTGGCTGGAATGTGGGACGCAGAAAAAGCGGCGTAGTCCCTCGCCCACTGGTACTGGAGTGTAGCTGCCCGAGGATACCGTACGGCTTGCGTTCCATCCTGCAGGATCAAAGAGAACAAGAGACTTCTCTCCTCTCTATGCAGCACCTGTAGCGCATAGCCGTGCGTCCATCTGTCCGTTTCGTGGCATCGGTGGGAAGACAAGGTCTGGCCAGCTTCTTGCGGTGTAATCAATCGAGCCGCCACCATTGCCAGCTTTCATTCTCTCTTCCGACCTCCTCCTTACGCGGCTTCTATGTTGCTTCTCCACCAATGACACGAATTGTACTCGTGTACACGTAGATCACTTGCATTTGTTCCTTTTGCCGTGCAGTGTTTAACGCACCTGTACGTATATCGACATCCATTCGAGTGGAAGGCGTGGGAATAGGCTCTATTCTATCCTGAGAGAATGGTCTTTGATGAGTATTAGAAGCAACTACTGTATTCTATTTGATAAGTTATTGAAAACATACGAATGTGGTTTTAATGCAAGTTGTAAAATGTTGCACAATTAATTATGTCGTTATCAAAAATATATCGTGGATATAGACCATTAATCTTGAATCTCGTCCCTCTCGTTTTAGTAAAGATTCGTGCTGGTGTTTTATGCCGTACATAAAAGATACTCATCACATATAAAGACTGTGATAAAGACTTCTCAGTTCCTCCCTTTTTGCGTTCAGCGCCCGTAAGAGTGATGTAGTTGGTGATCCCCACAGTGATATATAATTTCACAGTTCTTTCGGTTTTAAATACGAATGCTGTACATATTTCTCAGTTAATATACATTCAACTGCATATAAGAAAATGAAAATAGTAGCAAGTAGCATGACATCTAGATAGTACGCCAAAAAATTTGCAACAGCAGGTAGCAGGTAAAAATCTGCATACCGGCCAACCTTTCCTGGATCTCCGTGTCGGATTACGGTGAAATGATAGGTCAAAGAAACGAATGGTGACGGAGACAAAACAGGATTGAGAGAGTCACGCTTTCAGCTTTTCCTATTTTGGGAATCGGATTATTCCTACATTTTTTTCCGTCTTTTCAGACCTAATAACATTCCCAAGTCGAGAAAACTTTTACCTTTGTACTTTAGAATTAATTTTTAAAGGATCTCGAGTTGCAAAACTCTTACCTAATATAAAAAAGATGATTTTTTGAAAAATGGGGTAATAATATACACATACATTTCAACATTAGCTCATCGTTAGCTAATTATGTGTGTTACGTAATGCGTAATGGAAGAATATTTAAGAATCGTAAAAACTGCAATTTGTTTCATTTCGTTGCGAACAATAATAAGTTCTTTCTCATTCATATCCGTGTCGGTTTCTCGAAGGGCTCAGCTTTCTTTTTGTTCGCACGATTATTAGACTGAACGTCTGAATCGACGCGGCGAGTGATGCCCGCTGTATTCCACGCCAGGATACACACAACGGCGGCACGCCATAATTAACAGTAGCTACGTTGCACGATAAAGTACAATGGCGGCGCTACTTTGAGAGAGAGACCCCCACGAGAGTGTGTTAATTTATTATTTTTTTAATATGCTATTCATCTCGATGCTGTTCCCCTCTCTCTTCGATTCGCAGTCGGCCTCGTTTGTCTTGGAGACCAAAAGGAAAAGACGGGCGCTCGTCGCTGTAGGGAGTTTCACTGTTCTCTTTTTTTCTTCACATTAAGAAGAGCAAAAAGAGGCGTAGTGTTCTTTTATTGCAATCAAGCAATACCGCATTCTGATATTTGAAAAAAAAAATTAATAAAATAGTCACCAATTATTCGCATATCTTATAAATTGTAAAATATATTTTTTATATTGTGAAAAATTTAAAAAAAAAATTAATAAAATAGTCACCAATTATTCGCATATCTTATAAATTGTAAAATATATTTTTTATATTGTGAAAAATTTCGGATTAGTTACTTAAAGATCTCTTTAAAATATATTTCGCATGTCTAAAATATAATTTAATAAATTAATTAACGAAGTATGCCGTATTTACAATTTTTTATTCGTTGAAATTATCCAGGCAAAAGGCAGTCACGACATAGATTGAGAAATTCCTATTCGGAGAAATGAGTCGCGCTCGAGGAACCGCGTCCGACTTTCTGCTGCAGACTTTCCGACGCCGCGTGACGATCAGCCTGACCACTTTGCTTTATTAGCATTTAAACAGCTCGCCGCGGTTGACAAATGAGTCCGATATTATCGAACAATCGATTGCAGTTGGAGCGGAATCGCTTTGTAAGGGCCGACCGACTGGCTGACGAATCTTTTAACTCCACGCGCCTTGTTTTAGGAAAAGGGAGAGAAGCGGGAGAGAAGAACAATCGGTCCCTGTGACATGCCTGTACAAACGGAGCACCGTGTTCCTCACGTTTCTCAACCTTTTCGCTCCTCTTCCTCCTTTTGTCGCCGTGTGATTTATTTCTTCGCTGGCCCGAATCTATGGGAACGAACGAAAAGGGCGCGTCCGTGGAATTCGGAAGTTGCTGCTTAAGAATGCAGGCGTAATCTTGCCACTATAAACAAAACACGATTAATCCTTACTTTCTTACGAACCATTAATATTCCAGATTGCATTAATCGATAGCAATGAATTGAGTTCTGCGTTAACAGAAAAAAAGCATTTGAAGTTTTATATTTATAAAAATTGATTTAGAAGTTTCTGAAAAACGTTTAATCACTTTGGAAGGCATTTGTTCGTCTCGAGCATCTGCATATTTTAGCTTTGATATATCCAAGAAAAAGGTACATCAAACTTCAATTTTCATTGATCGATCAAAGATCTTAAGCACGTTTGAATTTTAATACGTGGTTAGCGATATATTGGTTTCAAGGGCACGAGGTTTATGAACCTCTTGTGGGAATCGAATCGGGTAATGTCCGGGTGGTGTATGTCACGGAGGAAACTCCGCGCGGGGCAATTACAATATTTCCTACGTTGCGAAAGAGGATGGGCTTGGCTGACACTCTGACAGCCCGTAGTCAAATGTTCCACGCTTCCCTGCGTTTGCGTCTCGAGCACGGGACGTGAGGATCTGTATATGCACATGCCCGCTTCCTTAACAGCGCGACTCCGCACGGGCACGGGCTTGCAACGCAACCGCGCGCAATTAGAGGGCCCCTTCGCTCCTTTCACGTGCCCCCCGATAAACTTTACAGAAAAATGCTTGCACTTATGAGCGAGATAAGTCACGCGTTATAGTAATCGCGTAATTACGCCGGTGAGAGAGGCGCACCTGAACACTCACCGTATCCGACTGCCGATCTTTTTTCCCCGCTGCGAATACGATTGATTGACCGCGGGGTAAAAACTATAGCCGCGATACTTATATTTCAACATAATAAATGAGAAGTGCGGTTATACCGCGTGCGGACAGCTTTTCCCAATCCGACAATTCAACCGCGCGATCACGTGGCGGGCTTCTGTAGGTAGGATCGGTTCCTAATGGCACTCGCGTAGCATCTCGTAATTTACGAGGCTTCTCATACCGACTACCGACTCCTTTCTCAGGCTCCTTGATATTCCTAATAGCGAGTAGATCGCGTCTCCGCGGAGGCAAAACCGCCGGTCCATCACCAACCGCCGCGCCGGTGCGGGGAGGGGAGTGTCGAACGATCTGAGATAAAGGAAAGAGAGAGTAGCTCCCGCAGGTGGACGCGTTGCGCAAACCGAAATCTCATTATCGCGAGACAAAGGTGCGACGATTAATCATCGTCACCGCCGTGGCGGTGCCCGTGTAGCTCGCGGCGGAAGCGCGAGATGGAAGGCGCGGAGCAGAGAGGCCGTGTAGCGGCGGATGAGAGGGAGGACGAACAGGAGGATGTGAAGAGGGCGAGGGACGAACGTCAACGCACGGTGGTCGTCAAAGGTCCATGCGGAACTAAGTCGCGCGCCCTTTGTGCTCGCCATCCCCGTCCTCCTCCTCTTACCATTTTTTTCGGGCGACGGGACTCGATTCTTCCGCGATTCGACGCGGTTCATCTGCGTACGCAGTCCAAGGACTCGCGCGTATATTTAGCGACCCGGAGCGTCGAACGCGTTAAATTTGTAATTACGTTTATTACTCGGGAATCATGTATCTTTCAGGACGGCCGTCGAGGCGGGATTAATCGATAGATCGAATTGTCGCGAGGGCGAGCCTTCTTTGGCGCGGTGTAATTCCGAGGCGGGATGTACCGCTATTTGTTAAGCTTGGCAGTATTGTGATGAAGAGAAAAGGATATAAATGTGTATATGTGTGTGTGCGTCTTGCGATAATAATTTATAAATAAAATTCATGGAACATTATATATTTTATATAGTAATATTAAT
This sequence comes from Aphaenogaster floridana, assembly GCA_003063835.1. NCBI lineage: Eukaryota > Metazoa > Arthropoda > Insecta > Hymenoptera > Formicidae > Aphaenogaster > Aphaenogaster floridana. The sequence continues at coordinate 1,278,503 of NJRP01000010.1, read as the reverse complement.
ATATAATTATTATGTAAACCTGTAAAAATCGAAAATCAAATTCAGTTCTTAAATAGAACGCTTTATTGTTTAACATTAAATTCGATTGCTACAAATTATGCTAAGCATTATACTCGATCAATCAAATGTGCAATTGCACTATCCTATTCAATAGCGGCCTAGATATAGATTCGATATCTTTGATATTGCGACAATTTATCAACTTTAGATGCGAAGGAGATGGAAGCTTACCTTCTTAAGTTCTCTTTTGTAAACATTTTAGTATTCTCGGGAGATACACACGTATTCCTACGTTTCAGCGTCCTAATTATCTGCATTATCGTGCGACTCACTATCGGGTCCCTCATTACGCGGAGCATCCTTCCGCGGCGTAGAGAAGGCGACGAAGCAAGAGGCATAACGCCTGTCGTTTCGCCACCGAGGTCGAGCCGATCGAGTGCTGCGTAATTATTGGGTTCAGGAATGAGCCGGTCGGTGTCGACAATGAAAAATCCCGGGAGAAGGATTAATCCCCGCCTGGCGGCACCGACGTGTCCCGGCGCGTCCTTAGAGTCGAAGGACGTCTCTTCTTGCGGAAGTCCTCCGTTCGAAATCTTGCCATGCACGTGGTGCCCATCAATCTTGTTTATGCATATTAGAGATTACGCGTATATGTAAGTACACCGATACACGATATCACGGTGGAAAAAAAGGATTAACTACGTTGTCGTGCATCAATCTCCGTTCCGCGAGAGTTTCTTCTTCGCACCGACCGGTTCTACGGTATGTCTCATCGTACAACGTTATTAACCACCTTCGTTTCTTTCACGAACGTTAATGTTGAGTTCTTTTCAGGACAGATGTCTCCATAAATACTGCTGCTATTCAATACTGTACATACACCTCGTAAGTTATCATTTGGAATCGAACCTTCCATTATCGGGTAAATTGCCAGATCGGTGACTGACGTCGCCTGAGAAAATATGTGTAGCGACATAACGCAAGAAATGTCTGTGTGACAGCTTCTTCGTGCAAATGCGCGACATGGGTAATTAATCCCGCGTAAGTGTAAAAGAAGGATAGAGGACGAAGGATGCGTAACAGTTGTGCGTCCGGAATTTCGATAAGCGTAAGAAGGAGCTGCCGGACGCGGACGCCGCGTTAATCTCGATACGTCGTGTGTCACCGGAGGTGGTCCGCGATGATGAATGCGAAGCCTTAGGCGGACCTCAAGAGAGGACGGCAGGTAGCCGGGTAGCCGACAACACACAGCAGGGGGCTCTTCTCATCTTGGTGGTTCAGGCGTATTGAGTCGAACAGCGAAGCAACATTGGCCTCGCCCCGTAACTTCGAAGAAAAGAAAGCGGTACAATGTAACTTGAACGATGTAACTCATGATGTGACGACAGGTGGAAGATGCATTACAGTGTATTAATCCTTTTGGCGCTGAATTAAATGTATTCTGTGCGTTCGTCAATTTTTATTCGTTTATCGTCCAAACAATTCGATTTTAGATCATTCCCAATACTTTTATAAATTTCTTTATTTATTTATATTATAAATATATTTACAATATAAATAAATGAAGTTTTTTTTGTAATACGAGTAGCAATTTTATGAAAAGACGCACGACGGTTTAAAGAGGAAAGACGTAACGGATATCTTGTCCTTTAAAGGAGTGCCACCTGTATAAATCGTGGGAGCATTGCACAAAGTCAAAGAGGAAAAGAAGATTAGCGACACGGTCTGAGCGTAGGCGAGGTGCGGATCTTCATCATTCAACGCTAAAACGGGAGTCCCTAGAGTTGTCTGGTGCCGGAAGCGATTAATTTTACGAGTGTGTGTCTGTTTGCCGTACAATTATAGATACTTTGCGAATGAAAGGAAACATCGTCGTAGGTATCTTTCTAATCGGATGGCTGCTTGTTGAAGCGACGGTAAATTAGATTGGCCATCGCTAGATTGTAATAGTTTAAAATAATTGAAGCATTTGATCATGACGTAGACCTAAGTCGCGAAAAACAAAATAAGCGAAAAGAAAAGAATGTCCAAAATAAAACCGTCAATATAGGAATGACTTTAGCGAATGTATAGTCTCAAGTATGGATTAGGTCACAGAGATCAATATCTTGGAAAATCCTCGTGTGAACGAGATCGTTGCACCCGATAAACGATTCTCCCCATGACCATCCGAGACACTGTGAGAAATTATTACGAGTCCTTAACTGTGTCAAGAAAGCTTTTAAGTCTCTTCTAGCGGAGTGCTCGAGATGCCGCGATATGACGAAGCCATTTTTTGTTCTTCTCTCGTGTTATTCCAGCTGCATCGTCTTTGTTTTGCGTAATTTACAATTCTCCGCTATTTTGATATTTCTCGTGAAAAATCTCATAATTGTAAAAGAAATTTTAATGTACCTCAATAATCTATATTTATATCAATTTTAGAGAAATGGCAAGTTATATATATATTTTTATTTGTAATAATTATATTTGAAATTTACTAAATAATGACTAAATAATTACCAGGTAAATTACTAGATAATAACTAGAAGGTAATACATGGTAATTATATTTATGGTTATTACATTTGCATTATATTTGTAATATTTTAAAATATTATCGAAGTGCCTGTATTATTATGCAGTTTAAATATATATTCGCCACATTTAGTATTTTAAACAGCGGATAATATTCGTGCCGAAATAGCAATTAGGGAAGTAAACGGTGAGAAGAGAAATTTCGTGGCCATATATCTAAAGGAACTGCGTTCTCGCGTGTATTCGAAAGGTGAGGGAAACAGTTTTCGAGAAATGCGCAGGTTTGCATGGGGCTGGCATAAAGGGCGGGTCGCATCCCCATGACAACCGTTCGCCCTGCTGATGAATCGACTTCGTGCCGCGGCACATCGGTACACCGGTGAAATGCGATTCTTGATTACCTCGCAAACTTGGGCCTCCTAATTAACAATCCACGAGCGCATTCGTTGCTCGAGTTACAACTTTCGCGGGTTCCTACTCGGCCGCGCGCGTGGAAAGTAGCTTTGTAATCTGAGCGTTGATAGGCGCTTTTTGAGGATAGACCCAATTATCTTCTGCTGTTACAAGCTATGAACACCCAATCTAGAGAACCCCATCATGTGTCTACATTTAAGAACGTTCTGTAATCTAAACATTCTAATAAAGAAATTAAAATATTTCAATCTGTTACTTAAATTTTTTGTTGGTTTTTAATAAATTTTTTAGAGACTCAATATGATCAATTTAGCAAGTTATAATATTATTTAATGTATAATTAATTATTCAATAAACTTGTAACAACAACAACTTGTATCAACAACAATTGTGGCGTAAATGTACTCTTTTCAAAATTAATGTGGCATTGCTCTATTGTCTTTCTTACAGTAGATGATATTTCTATATATTAAAAGAGATATATGTCACTTGCATGAACAAAAAGTAAAGATGTTAAGCGAACATCGTAAATATAAATGTGTCGACGGCGTCAGCGAAAAAATTCATCACCCTCCTTCGGGAAACTTTTCGCGGGAAGGTGCGCCAGCGCCTCCGACAAATGTATCGTAAATTGTCGTTGCAAAGTGCTTAATGCGGTCGTCGCGCGAGGAGGTACGAGTCGCGATGGCGGAGGAGAAGAGCACGAGGATGGGAACGAGGTGGAAAGGAGACTCTCAGAAGGGAGACGAGCCATTTCGTCGCGCCCGCCCACGCTGGAATTTTGAATCCGATGACGAGTCGGTAGTGCAACGAGAGCGTCATCGGTGAGTCTGACGGCGGCCCTAATGGCTTGATAATGTCGCCCGCGGAGATAATCGAGCGTGAGATCGTTCGGCCGATTTTCCTCCGTGTAGATTTTGAGGGACGACGCGAACCGATTTTCCACCTTGCCTCGAAAGTGCACCGCGTACTTTGCGGAGATGCGATGCAGACGACGCTGCGCTTTTAAGACGACAAAGAATATAAAGTATCGCGATAAAAAATTAACCCTACACGGAAAGAACGGTTTTGCTGAAATATTAAAAAATTTAGCCAGATACAGATCTGAAAAATAATTTTGTTGGATCATCAAAATAATTATGTAGGACACTCCAACATAATGATAATGCTGCAAAAAGTTTTGATATTCTAGCAACTATTTTAGGCGTCCTACATAATTATTTTGATGATCCAACAAAATTATTTTTCAGATCTGTATCTGGCCAAATTTTTTAATATTTCAGCAAAACCGTTCTTTCCGTGTATGTATCTCGCATGAATTTTTAAGTATCGCGTAGTATTTTAAGTTAACTCGCTTCTTTTTGCTTGCAATGGAATTTTGAGTTATTAAAAATTGAGAAATTATTTTTATAAATCCACTAAAATATTTTTCAAGACCGACAAATTTGCGGCGCGCAGCTCGCATGAGTAGGAAAATTCACAAAAATAATTATTATTAGGCACCAAGATCCGCTGTGACCGATATTGGCGTTTCTTATATTTGTTTAATTTCGTCGGTCCTAGTCTCTTATTCTTGTTTAAAATATTTTTATATATTCATAGAACAATGAATGTAATTAATTTTCATAAATAACTTGTCAACTGTTTATATTTAGTTTATAAATGGTATGTTGATTTTGGATAGAGTATTTAGAAATTATAGTGCTGATTGATCCAACAGTGAACTTGACAACGGACCAATGCTGCTGCAATATAATGGTCCCAACAGTCCGCAGGCGTGCGAGGGGTTGAGTCGGTGGTTCGGTTGCCCTCAAATCATCGTGGGGGTGTGAGGTAAATGACGTTCGGCCATGCGAAAGTAATGCGATAATGGCTGCCATGAAAGGCCCCTACCATGATATCTGTTGCTTTGATGTACCTCCGCGCTTTTCACCCTTCGTTCGACTTTCATTCTTTTCGTCGATATTTTAAATTCGCATAGTTGGGTTGATAACATTTCGTTCAGCAAATCTGAACACTTAATTGAACACTTTACAACTCTACAATCGGCAATTATTAATATGAACAATACTAAAAACATTGACGTGTAAGAGAGAGAGAGAGAGAGAGAGAGAGAGAGAGAGAGATATTTTATAAAAGTTATAGCGACTGATAAAAAATGTTATAGCAAAAGTCAAATGACCTCTTCTCACAATATATTAAAGACCATCTATCGTGGGAAAGGACTTCAGAATAAATCATCATAGGCCATTAAATCACACATTATCGGCGTAGAAAAAAATCGATGTAACGCGAGGCGGACATTACTGTAGATACTGAACGATTCTGTGAACGCACGAGTCAGTAATCTTCCATTCAGAAAAGTTAGCCGGGCATCTCAGGTTAATTTGCTACTTGCATTCCGCTCAATGGCCACGCGTGAGTGCTACAGATGTAGTAATGAATGGGCGCGGGTCGAGATGCGGATGAGGGTTGCTTTCGCTCAAAGTGGCACGTTTCTCTAGGTGTCACAATTGCGTTTGCGTTACATTGTTATTGTAAAAATTATACAATCATTAGTAATCTTTTCTTTAGCAATTTATTATAATTTTTTATTATTTCAATTCTATCAGACAATTTGGAAGTAGACGTTAATTATGAAAATTCTGCTAATAAATATTTGGATTAAAGTATTGAAAAGTATGGAAAGTATTTAGATTAATTTGCAAAATATTTTACAGTTTTGCGCATTTATAGTTATAAGAAAGACTTAATACATCGTTACCTTCTCGTAAAGAGTTGCATTGATAACACTTTTTGATGCAAACTTCATATCTCGACTCTTTAATCAAAGTCTACCGCCTGCGGGCCGCAAAAAACGCAGCTGAAGTTCTCCTTTGCTTCTCTCTTCGCGAGCAGCAAAAATCGATAAACACAATCTTCATCGACCCGAGTCCCTCCCTGAAAGTACTTGCGGCTCAACAATCGAAGCCTACGATTACGGTCGATTCCTATCAAATAAAGATTACCCAAAAAAGGGGAATATTACTTAGCCTCCACCACCCGGTGCAGGTTACCGCATCCGTTGAGGGACGACGCGTCCGTAGTCGCAGTTTGTCGGCCAATGGGACCAGACAGAAACGCAATCGCAATGCAGGCCAATCCCTCTGCTCCGTTCGTCCACCCGCTCTCGCTCGCCCTCCCGTGCCCGGTAATGACAATCATTACCGGGGAATGATTGCAGCGTCGGGACCGCCAGCGCGCCAGCCGCGCTATTGGGGGATGGAAACCACCTTATAGAGTCTCTCCTCGGTCCTCGATGCGAGCGGATTGTCACATGCTCCTGCTTGCACGGCAGAGCGCGTTTCCTCTTCTTCATTCGAGTTCGATTTTGCGGTGGAGAACTTTCTTCGTGGTGTGAGTGACCGAGACATGGCGGTCAGTCAGTTGGGGCGAACATAAAAAAAAGTAGCGGTCGGAAGAAAGTTACCGAAGCCATATCGAGGCCACACTACCGGAATATCCGCATCACGTTATCGCGATACTTCTTCCTCAGAGTGAACCGCGACATTCTCTTCCTCATCTCCTTTTTTTTCAATTTATTCTTCGTGGTATAAGTGTATTGTGCGATGGAACATGGCGACCGTTCACGTGTGTTACTCGGGACAGGTGTAACATAGTGAAGCTATTCTCTGGAAGCTTTATGATATGTTATCTGAATTAATAATCGATCGATTAAATTGAAAACCTGCTGAAGTTTAACCAATTAAAGATAAGATCGAACAATGACCGGCTCGCATCCTGCTCAAATGTAAATATCAATGTTTATTGTGTAAAAAATAGAATGCCACCAACTGCGTTCCTGATGACTTATTTTGTGAATCAATTGCGGTGATGTATCGTCGACTATACTTGAGACGTTACGTAGCATTGCCGGTGGCTTTGTTTAGAGTGGCCCTCGATGAGTTCCAGTGAAAAGGTCTCCCCGTGCGTGTTGTACGAGACATAGATGCCTGCATGGCGCACATGTCGCTCTGAATGTACGTATATTCAGCATGTTGTCGTTGCGGAATTGGCAAACCGCGATCCGATCGTATTGTACTCCGATTTGCCGATTCCTGAATTTCCTTCAATGTTTATATTTATCGATCTGTTGCAGTTACGTTTAATGACAAACCTTATCACGCGAGGTGATGGCAAATTCATACGGTTTCTAGAGGAAACAGCACAAGGGAAAGAAGATTGAATAACATCGCATCTTTCGATGAAGAGAATGTATGCGGTTACTGGCGATTGCGTAAACGCGTCACAATTGACGAACGTCCATTCATCATTTCTCACATATTGGACGAAGAAGAGAGTTACTTATTGACAGGTAATTATGGGAATGTCAATCGTTATATTTCTACGAAAAAAATGTCGAAGCTTTCAAGGTGATGCACGTGAACGGTTCAATTACTTAACATATAGGTATATGTATGTAATAATAAGTCACTTTGATTACGCAAGAGGAGAAAATCCTCGTCTTTCAAATGTCAATCTTATACAAGTGTCATTCTTTCGATGGCACTTTAAAGATTGAGAAGACATTTCTCTTTTTGCCATGTTAGTATCGGCAATATACATTCATAAAAGGAAACTTGTTGAAAGATCTCTCAGAAAACTAAAACACTATTCTGTACCTTCTTTTATTGATAAAAGTGCCTCTAAGAGAAGCTTAGAAGTCACCTGATTGGCTGAGAAGCCATATTTAAGGCACTTTTATCGATAAAAGAAGGTACAGAATACGGGTCTATGTGTGTTTTCACCACGTTAATGTATCAGCTTTGTCTAAATGGCAGACTCGCGAAGTCGTTCTTTTTTAAATTTCTGATCCGTAAAATCCTAGCAATTAGCTATAATAATCGTTTTCAATATTTTGCTTCAGCTATCGTCAGATATTGGCATCGCGCCGAGCTTCACAAAACTTGGAAATCCGGCCAGGGGCTGCAACTTTTACAATTTGAGATCCGGACAATAATTGTTGCTTAAAAACCGATCATTTGCGGATACCTGCGAATTTCTGCTGTCTGCCCCGACTGCGAAGGACTGCCCCGAATTTTCAGAAACAACTCCGAGAAACCATTTCGCAAGAACCATGCGGGAGAGATTTGTCGGAAGGTAAGTATTATCTTCTTACGCAAAAAAATATAAATACATTACATATGAAACTAAATTTATCTTAATTTGCTGCACATTCGACTTGTTATAAACTAAAGTATCAAGCGATAACTTTGATCTTATTTTAGACCAAAATTTTAAACTAAAATTAATTTATTGTAGAAAGTATATCTTACATTACGAAGACAATATCTTAGGCCGATATTCATAGTCGACTCTTATATTTAAGATCATCTTAAGTACAATCTTAAGATGTCATAAATCAATCACAGAACCGTATTAGCGTCTTAAGACGTTACTTAAGACAGTCTTAAGAACGGACTATGAATACCGGCCTTACAATAATTAATAAATAACCGTAAAATATATTGTACAATAAAAATTATCACGAAAGAGAAATTGCAAAGAGTTACCTATTTATCTAAAACATTACATACACTGATCGTATCGGCATTAATTGTATTAAAAGCAACAAAGCAACTATACTCATTTAAAAAATAATCGACAGCGCGCGATTGATAATCAGGCAAATAATAATAGGCTAACTGTATCTCGGAGAGAAAGGAAGAGCATTTGACAAGATGGGAAGCGAGCTGAAGCTTAGGCGGTAACGCGTTACACGAAGTAAATAAATCACAATAATTACGCGTACTATCGATTCTGTGGATGCATTCGAGAACGAAATTGCCGTTAGAATCAATCTCGCTGGCGCATTAACTTTAAGATCGTGTCGTGATAAATGACCTAAAACAGAACTCGGCGAGCGGTTATCTTCGCGTATCGCCGTGAAGTCGATCGCCTTCTGTATTATCTGATCTTGGATTATAATGATTGCACCCATTGTATTTAATCGTTATGCGCGCGCGCGGTTCCGCGATCGAGCGTTATCTCGATCCTTTCGGTGAAATTGTGATTTCTTCCGGAAGACAATCAACGTGCGATGGTTTAACTTGATATTGTTATCGATGTAAACGCCTGTACGTCGAAAGGTCCAGAGCGCCCCGTAAAAATAAAAAAAAAAGGCGACAAACAAGCATTGTTTCCGCGAAGGTACGTGAGCAATTAGATGATGCCATCGCACATCGATGTATTTTTTTTATAATTTATGAGATACCAGCTCGGCGCGTGCAACGGAATTTTCCTCTCTATGATAGGAAAAGTGATCCTATACTCAAAATAATCTTTTTTTCAAGCGAGATGTTTCGTCTTCAGTTTGAACAAAGTCGCAAAATTATTTTTCAGAACCATGTGATTCATTTAGTAAACTTGATTACACAAATAGTATGTAGAGCGTATAACTTTGGAAGTTGCGAAAGGCCGTGCTTTCTTACTAAATCTTGGGAGAGCAAACGTCAGCGTTACAACTAAACCGCTACGCTAAGCAACCATTATTATTTGCAATAATGACAGACGTCCGCGCTTCTGCGGTCTGCCATTCCGGTCAGTCCAGTTTCTACTACATGCTTATGCCCCTTTCGCACAACTATCGATTACAAAGTATCAGGGCTCGCCGAGCTGTGTTTAAGGAAATGAAAGAACGTACGGCTCAATGGTGACCGCGTTCTGGTCCACACCCGTGTGCGATCCGTTCATGTCGCGTCGGTTGCGATCGTGTGCGCCGCTACCGCTCGTGTATGCGCCGTAATTTCTGTGGTCGTAAAAAAAAAAGAGTTTAAGAAAGCGACACATATAAGCCGCCCTACAGCTGAATCTAATTCATATCTCGTGCGTTGCGTTAACATCGCCGGTACCTCCTTATCCGCCATGTTACTCTTGCGGAATAGCGGTTCTTCCGCCGTCGCGAACGATTGCCGCTCCGTATTTTCTGGAATTGGAAATTACATTGATACCGCTACACCGCGTCATAAGAAATAACGCTTCTTCGAGATATGGGTTTCCTATCGCGAGACTCTCCTTTTTTCAGGTAAATACGCTTCTCCTATAAAAAGATATCGCTATGTTATTCGATGGCGAGCGAAATCCTGTAAAATTTAGAGACTTCTCCTTTACGATATAGTCCGGTTCACTTTTCATCTAAGTGCTTAGGGGCCTTTCTCCAAAGTATCAACTGCGAAGCATCAAAGAGCTCGCGGAGGCATATTTATGGAAATAAAAAGAAAAAGAAGAGAGAGAAAGAGAGAGAGAGAGAGATACGCGCGAGACTCGATGCTGGCCGCATTGGTATCCACGCCCGTGTGCACGCGCTCGTCTCTCCATCATAGCGCGCTTGTACATGCACATGCAGGACATGTATACGGAAATACAGTACCCGTTCTCTCTCTCTCTCTCTCTCTCTCTCTCGGTGTTGTACGTTCTTGCCCGCCGCGGAAAACATAATGATGGCGAGCGAGCGAAGCTGCGAGCGAGCGTTCGTTCGTTCGTTCGTCTGGGACTCGTGCTGGAAACCGGCGATAAGGAGGGAGTGTCTACTGCCGCCATAATGATAGCCCTGAGCGCCTCTCCGACTCCGCTGCACCGCTCCGCGCCGCTCTCCACCGCGGCGGCAATGCAATGCACATGCACCGAGCGCGGAGCCGCGCCGCGTCGCGCCGTTGTGCTGCACGGCAATGTGCGTTCGTGCACGCGCTCGTGCAGGCACTTTATATGTCGCATCGCGGGTATGTAGGCGGCATTCCCGAAGCTCCAGATACCCTTGCTCCCTTTGGCTCTCTACGCGCGCGTCTCGTACATAGCGGCAATTCGGCTGACAATTCGGAGAGAGAACGCATGGATGATATCGGCATGAGTTTGTACCTTTGTTCTCGAGGACGCACACACTGAAGGCGCAGGAACGATGCTCCTTCGAAGAAAAGATGCTCCTCGATTCATTGACCTCGATTCGCGAGGGGAATAACGAATGTTGGCGGATTATGCTGATTACTGCTTTTAAAGGGGTATCTGAACGCGTGGGAGGCGACCGATTCGATGTACGTCGACGTAGGTTTAGATGAAATTTAAGTTTATTGCTTATGTAACGTTGCCGACGGGCGAGGATAATGTTTATGGGATAGGGGTAGGCAATAAAAAATTCATCCAGTCGCGTGAGTTCCCTGACATCAGCCTACTACGTACACCTCTAGGGTGGCCTTAGGGACGACACGTAGTTACTTATTGATGATGCGAATTAATTTTTAAACGACCACTCGTGCGTTGCACATGATTCGCGTACAGCTAGAGCCACGTAGGAAAAGTTTCACGCTTAATTATTACAAAAAAGAAAACATTGATTATTATTATAGTGCTGTCCCGCCGCGCATAAGAGATCTACATCCGGTTATATCGGTATATCGTCATCGCAAGCCTGACGTTAAGGGAGGATCGCGAAAGGGATGTGTTTGAGGGATTTCTGTTTTTAATATCCATTGCGTTAGAAAAAAATATAATTCATCCAGAAAATATATTTATATGTATATATCAGCTGAACTATTTCAAATCGAATAAATCGATTTTACGCCCATCTCGACATTACGATATTAATATTTTGACCCCGAGCGGTTAACACGGTGAACATTATCAGCCGAAAAATCGCGCCGCAGAACTCTCTGGTAATTCGCGCTCAACCCCGATCTCGTGCGATACTCGAGTCCCCGATCGAAGGGCACCACACCCTTGGCCGGTTCCGCGACGTAGCTGCGAGGGTTACATCGGGTACATAAACGGGAACGGTGTACGTGGTCCCCACCATTGGTCGGGCCGGTTCAGATTCATTAGCACGCGAACGGCGATTGGCCGGCCGTGAGGCGCTCGTCTTTTTGCTTTCCGCGCGCGTAATGACGTGCTGCGCGTCTCAGCCTATATGCAACCGAGCGATCGTGCATGGCAGATAGGTTCTGCCCGCGTCTGCTGCATGTGCATCGCCCACCGCGCGCATATGTATATAGGAAGCAGCCCGCCGAAGGTGGAAGATATCTCGGGGGGTGTGGAGTTCGCATCGCAAATGGGCCTCCACCACGCAGCTCTGCCTCGAGCAAGCTCGAAGGGATATCTACGCCCTTTCTCCCCCTCCGTTCACCCCCCTCGGCCAGGGACGATTCTTCGAGGGCGGCTAAATAGTTCGATCGGGATTTTCGCTCCCTGCATGAGGCTATAATCGTAGAAAAGATAGGGTCGCCGTCGGAATATTGCAATTTTCGCGATAGGGGAGGACCTCGGGATTTTCGCGTCGGTTTTATTTCCAACCCTCTTTTGTCATTAGTACTCTTTAGCGAAGTTAAACGCGAAGAGAATTTAATTCTGCCAATTCTGGAATCTTAATTATGAAGACGAATATTCTATATCTTCTAGAAAAGAAAAAAAAGTTTTCCATCACTTAAAAATAATTTTTTATCAGAATATACACATAATAAAGATGCATAAGAAATAAGATAAAATATTTTTTCAAAGAACAGTAATTTTCTTATTTTTTGTGAGAATTTTTTCCGCGTTGTTATGTAATAATAAAGGTGGGAATAAATTCACTTTTTGTCATTCGCTTTTTCGCTCGTAGGCCATTACATGCGTAATCAAGCGCCAGATACGGTAACGTATATCCGAGCACTCGTGAATGTATAAGAAATTAGATACACGTGCATGCAAAAGAAGACACATTAAGGTGCAAATTTCTGTCCGCAAAGAAACACCCACTTAAACTTTAAGAAAGATATTTTTAATAAGGATTTATGTTAATACGAATAATTATGCGTAATATAGGTGTCTTAAGGCGAACACGTGTTCTTGATTTTATTTAATAGCCAATTTATACACGTTGCGATCAGACTGTTATCATGTATTAATAAGAATATTAATATTAAAACATTGATTTATTTTAAATACATATAACATAGCTTGCAGCGATGTGTAAATTCGATAGCATCTCTGCTTTACGCAAATCGACATATATCGTCGTGTACTCTTTGCTAATCGTCTGCATGATTATTTCCTCTTAACGTCGTAACAGGTTGTAAGAGCGTGACTCTCAAAATTGGTGCTTGAAGACCAATGCAGACATATCGCGACAGTACACCCCTATGCACCCTCGAGAGGGTGCGGAGTTAGACGTAGAGTGGCCTCGTAGAGTTCTCGAAAGCGTCATTGAAAATTCTTATGTGCAACGCTTGCGAGAGCACCGGATTAATGCGCTGGAAACAATTGTTTCTTAATTATCCGGCGATGCTTCCTCACTGTGCGAGCACGATCCTCGGCTCGAGAGGTGTGAATGTCGGGGAATAATTAATCACGTGGGACATTATCGGTGTTGACGGTCTAACTGCCGCTGTTGCGTTCGTTTAATGATACCAGTGATGATAGCCACGAGGCATAATTAATAATTGCCGTCCATGGACATTGTATTTCTATTCAAATACGATAGAATGTGGACAAGTTTTTCAAGCAATCTAATCAAACTTCCTTTAATATCTCTTTTTCTTGCAGGGATATTTTATTGATAATGAAAAATTATCAATTAAAAAAAAATCTCCTTTCATGGATTAAATTTTATACGAAATTGAATTCTCTGTACGCATATTGATACATTTTTTAAAAACCTTTGTTTTTTAAATAGTATCGAAATATACATCGCACGTGCGAACGTTTATGTCGAGTGAAATTTTGGTCGTCGGAAGCGAATCTGGGAATGTACTATTTCGATGTTTCCGTTGCTATGTGGCCGTTGTGGAATTCTAAGTTCAACACGTGGAAGATTTTAATTTTACATTTTTCTCTCTTTCCGCAGTCGTGCGGCTGCAGATATTAAAAGGCGTGCGGCGCGATGTGTATCAAGTGCATCAAATAATACTCAGAGGCCATGTGTATCATCACTGTGTAAATTCACGAAGTCGGAGCTCAGTGGAGATTATATAAATACGAAAACACGTAATTACGAAGCACATGCAACATTGTTTTTAATCACTGCTTCCTCGTTCTTTGTTTCAGAATTTTTCCCAGTCAACTTTGACACGCGGGTTCTTTTGTACGCACCATTTATGTGCGAAGCTTAACTTTTTGCTCGACGCCGCGCCTAGTATTATCGCACTCTATATTTATACTTTTTATGTAGGAACAATTTACTCGTTTACTTCACGGAAATAACCAAAAGCAGTAAAATTTCCTTCAATCGCAACGTTTTTATTTTATTCGACATTAAATCGATATAAATAAAACAAATGTTTTTACTCCATTCATAAATTTTTAATACAGGGCATTCTGTAAATAAGAAATGATAAAACCACTTATATTAAAATATAAATTATGACGATGTTATTAAGAGTCTTGAGAAATTTTGTAATTTGTTTGCAGAAAAATTAGAAATAAAAAATTGGCTGATCACGTTCTGATAAATATTATCATAATTTATTAATAAAGATCAATCTGAGAGTATAGGGAGCATTAAATTTCTAGCATTTATACCTTAATAGTAGAAACATAAACATTCGTAATAAGGTAAGGCATGAACAAAAATCCGTAATCAATTGAGATCAATAATGAGCCTGCCAACATTTGGAATTATTCTTCGATAGTTGTAGATACAAAATGGCCATTCAAACGTGACTCCGCGTTAGCAGATATGGATCGCGCCCTCCCTGACGGTCGGAGGAATCCCTTTCGGGGGGGATGGCAAACGACCAGAGGACGGGGTTGGTGTTACCATGGCAACAACGATCCCTCAGTAGCCGAACCCTCCTACACCCTTCATTCAACTCTGCCACCCATATAATCCGCTCGAACTCAAAGACAGCCAGTGTACAATTTTCACGAGAGGATATATACCTTCACGATATATTACAAGAAAAAGCGTAAATTTTAACGTGTGTCTGTCAAGAATTACACAAAAAAATTAAATCAATGAAATTATAGAGAGATATTAATATTACAAATAACGTTTCAATTACATCTAATCTTATTATAGTATTTTGAAATAATATTTTGTTATCTGGCGAAGTAATCAATTAATTCAAATATCAGAGTTTTAAATTCATGCTTGTGATATTTTTTGACAGTAATTAATAAACAGTAATAATTTCTCATACATTAATTAGTAAACTTATGTCATCTACAAAGAACGAGGATTAATTCCGATGAAATGTAATTGTTCTTGATAGAAGGATTAATCGGAAATGTCAGTAATTTTCTGTCGATATTATTGTGACTTTAATTCGCGGGGATTGTTTCGCACTAACATTTGAAAATGATTGCTACTTCGATAATGCTTAGAGATAACCAATGAGAGAGGCAACAAGACCTAAAATTACGCGCGTTAGCTCTCTCGACGGGTAGAGAATACAATTCGTGATGTAATTGTAAGTACAGATCGCGGATATATTTGCCGCGGCGGTTACGTACGTGATTGCAATTAAAGTTACTTCAATAATTGATAGCCCCGTGCGAGAACGCGTTGATCCGCAGAAAGCGACGCAGAAATCACTTCTAGGAATTTAACGTGTATAATCATTCCTCTACGTGATTGCGCAACATTGTTTCCATCTAATCTGTATTTCTCCCTCCCCCCTCTGAAAGAATTCTCATGGAAAAACTATTTCGCGGTCAATTTAAAAAAATAATACGAATACAAAGAACTTATATAAGTACGAAAAAGTATGTAGCTGCATTTTAACACCTGTTAATTGTGCGTTGAAGGTATTTCTTTTGTTGAAGAACGGAGTAAATTAGTACCCTCTAATAAATAGATCGTATAATTATCAGAAGTTATTATAGTATAATCCGATACTAACAGTATGATCGAGAATAATTGTTGATACTTTGTGCATATATTTCTCGCGAATATTTTACGCGAGAAATATTTAATCAATCAGAACGTAATATTTTATTCAATCAGCATCGTCGACCAAGCGATTAACTCTTTTCGCGCTGCAATTTGGATTCCCCTAATCTGCAAAGACGAGACGAGAAAGATGACACGAACAAGGCGATATTCTCTCTCTCTCTTTCTTGCATCGGATTACCCTCGTCTCGATTCGGCAACCCCATCGATCGCGCATTCACTCCCAACTTCGACAGAACAGACATTGCGAGTTAGACGACGACTAGGTGGAACGTCTTCGCGACGTCTAATTACTCCGTAGAAGTTAAAAAGGGCACGACCAACGGACGGGCCCCTTTGTCGGATGCTTAACGAAGCGTCAAAAGGCTACCTCGAATAGTCCAAGTCTGACCCAAATAAATATTTATGAGATACCGCGGTTTGCCGACACCGCGTTCTCCTTCCGTTTACTAATTATTTTCCTCTTTTTATATTACGATATGCTTTCTCGCCCCGAAGAGATACGCACACATATGATGTTATACGTGGCGAAATACGTGGGCGAAAAATCTGAAAAAAGGCTCTTGTGGGAAGGGAGCAACGCGGCCGATCGCATATTGTAATATCGTCCGGCCGATTAACATAATATCTCTGCTCCTTTCGTATTCAAAACGGGCCACCGCCGCGGCTCGGATAATGGTACTCCCGATCCGTGTTTATACTAATGCTAGGTTTGCCGGGACGAGCTCTAAGATCATAATGAGGCTTCGATCGAATTAGGCACACAGAAGGGTGTCTCTCGTCGCGCTCCCTCCTGATTCCGCTCCTGACTCCGCCGACGCTCCGTCTTTTTGCCCCCCTTTACGTCGAATTCTTGTGGATAGGATGATATTTTTTTTACATAGTGCATCATTAGGAATGGGGAAAGGGAAGGGGAAGAGCGACCACGAGGACTCGTACTGTTTAGCGTCGTTTTATACCACGATCTTATTAAAAATGGTTCGACGAAACGATGGTCGCCTAGACTTAAATGCTGTTTTCTATTCGTTCTTTGTGATACTTCGTAGAATTCGGAGTTGATCGACGGGTTTCGTAAGTATAATTTAGTGCATATTGTGTGTATGTATGTGTTAGAAAATTCAGTTGATAGCTAATACATGTTATAACATTTTAAAGTTTATGTAATAAATTGTAAGACGACTTTAACTGGTAAGAGATGGTATTCTATTTATCACTACGTATCAACCATGCGGATTTAGGAAAATTAATGTTTCTGGTTATTATACACCTCAACTGAAGAATAGTGTCACACGAAACGAATACGTTTTCTTAACATTATCGGTTGTTGCGATGAATATTATCACATGTCTCGGTGTTAGAATTGGCTACGACGCCCGCACTGAATATAGGGAGGTCCAGGTTCAAATCCTGGCTGAGGTAATATTTTTCGCAACAAATTCTTTAACAGTTTTATGATGGGAGGAGGTTGGGGGAAGGAGGAGAATCTTATAGATGCTTTAGCATTATTATTATTAAATTTATTACTCATTGAGGACCACAATCCGCATGGTTGATACGAAGTGATAAATAGAATACCATCTCTTGCCAGTTAAAGTCGTCTTACAATTTATTACATGTTAATTATTATTATTATTATTATTTACTGGCGATTTAGGAAAATTAAAGTTTCTACATTTTAAAATCCATTAAATTCAAATAATCAACTGTATATAACATACATGTAATATTAAGAAGATTGATATATATCAACCTGTATGAAGTTAGCCCCCCAATGTCGAAAAATCAAAATTTTTCTTTTTGCAAACGTTTGTCCATCGTTTGCCCACGAATGCCCCGTTGGAATTTTTGTTTGCTCCCTCTAGTTCAAAAGTTATAAGCAATTCAATTTTGTGGGACCAGTGTGAAATTCCTCCCCTCCCCCAACGTTGAATTGCTTATAACTTTTGAACTAGAGGAGGCAAACAAAAATTCCAACGGGGCATTCGTGGGCAACATTTTTTAATGTTGGGGGACCAGTGTGAAGTTGGCCTCCCCCAAAAATTGAATTGCTTATAACTTTTAAACTAGAGGGGGGCAAACAAAAATTCCAACAGGGCATTCATGGTCAAACGATGGGCAAACGTTTGCAAAAAGAAAATTTTTGATTTTTCGACATTGGGAGGCTAACTTCACACAGGTTATAAGTCAATCTAAATATCAAAACTATTTTGAACTATATTAATAAACAAAAATTAATCTCAGATATAAAATATATTCATTTGTCGCGCCCTATTCCAATTTGATTTAATGCAAATTTTTTTTATGTTTATAATGCATTCACCAATTGATCGATGATTTCAGAGATGACGCGGTAGGAAAGTAACTCCTCGTTTGGGGAAAATCAACAGTTTTCCCGCGAAACGAGCTTAAAATCTCCCCCTCGTCGGCGGAGAAGTGCCATTAGCGCGGTGGTGACGGCGAACGGAGCTTTAGAAGCTCCCGGCTTTCCCGCGTCGCTCGTTATTCTCTCGTTGTCAATGACGTTCGTAATATTGCATCCATTTCGTCCACCGCCCCTCGTCGGGGTTGACTGAATCGCTGCCTTTTAATCCTAAGTGCGGAACAATGCCGTTGGAGCCTCGCGATGACAAATGCAAACTTCTCTTCGGATTCTCCGAAGCTCTCTCGTTAAATATCGTCGAAACAAAACATTTTATTTTTACATTATACTCGTTATCAATGTTAAAGTATGATGTAAGTTATTACATCCAAAAAATATGTTTATTTTTTAACTGATAATGGAGATCACTTAATGGAAATGGATAATGGAAATATACTTGTACTTTGTATCTTCTCCCAAACGCTTTTAAAAATTCAAGATTAATATAAATTGTATTTAGAGTACGTCTTTAATAAATATCATATAATTCATTTTACATCTTTAAAAATATATCCTCTTAATTTATAATATATCTATCTTATATTCTTTTTTTTTTAGTCTAGATTTTTGGCTTTATTAGGCGCTACGCCACATTCATAGAATGTTCGTTTTAATCTATTTATTATAATTTATTAACACCTGAAGAGGACCACAACCAATGGTCGAAACGTAGTGAATTTTTAAATAAATTTTGACCAGTTGTGTCGATTACATCAAATATATTTTCTTGTTAATTATTCACTGGCGAAGAAAAGTTTTATTGCTTGTTTTTATATCTCTCTAGTTCATAATATATCAATTCAAAAAATAAATAATACTTATATCTAGATATACAGCAAGACGTTGCACTGCACACTAAACCCACACTAATGCTAGTTTCACGTATTGCGCCATCCTTTTTATTCGTGGGAAATGGCACGATAACCACACATCAGTGCAAACCACGATGATGCGTTCGGCGAAATCGGCGCGGCTTTCTTCAACATACGCGCGAGCAAAAACGCGAGTGCGGTAATAGCGCCGCGAGCGTTGCACCGCTATCTCGAATAGCGCGCGCAGGGTGCAACATCGGCGTTCCGGCAGTTTATATCGTACGGCATAAAATGCGCCGCGATCCGGCCCACGGAATTTCGGGATTAATGCGTTTTTAATAGTGACATAACTGCGGCCGCTCGTTCGCCAGCGCTTTTTTCCCCCGACGTGCGCTTCACGGAAAGCCCGAAACTGCGTGCGGCAGCGATGGAGTGGATTTTTAACGACGCCCGGAAAGGGAGGCAGAACAGGGGAGATGCAGAAAATCGCGTGCATACGTTACAGGCATGGGAATGCTTCACTTTCTTCCGGACCGCCACGAAGTGCACGAATGCAGGAGAGCACAGGACACGCATCGTTACGCTGCTGACCGCCGCCGATTTGGCAGCCGAGAGAAATCTTGATGCGTCGATGATTGCACATCCGTCACAGAAGCATTCCTGGTTAAGCGCTTCGCGAAAGTGTCCCTCTTCGCGTATTTTCTGTTCCTCTGTTGCGTGATTTTTAATTTTAACCAATATAAAAGCGCATACTATTTCTTCTTTTAGTGGCAGCATAAGATAATCAAAGGTATATATATTTCATGACTAGGTCAATAATATACGGAAAAAAAAGATGTATCAACAGCATTAAGTCTAATTGGAAATAATTTTGTTAATTCAATAACATTATTAATAAAACAAATACGTATGAATTTATTTTATTAACATTTTTATTGAATTAACAAGATTATTTCCAATTAGACTTAATTCTGTTGATACATCACTTTTTTTCTGTGTATTTTCTTGATTACATTATTATCTGCGAAATCGTATAAATTATATAAAATTATGCGATTATATGTATAATTGAAACAAAAGTTTTTGGATTTATAACGGAGCAAGGATATTACTTTACAGCCGAAAAATAAGTCTTGTTACACAACACTATTTCGCGCGAGCCTCCTTGTTTGCCGCCATTTTGGGATGGAGCTAAAGGTGCTTCGTTGCACGACTCCCTCTCCGTTTTCTCTTATTCGTTTTTTCGCGGATCGCTTCGTCGTCCTAATCATTGTTATTACGGGAGGTCGCCCCGTTCGTACACGCGCTTTCTCTCCCTCGTTCACATCCCCATGCATCCCCCGTTCGCGCGGTCTCCTCCACCCTCGGCGATAGATTTCGGTCAAGCCAATTACATTTTTTCCCTGATCGTGGAAAGAATAAAACTATGATACTCTCGGCCGATATCACGCCGCTCCCCACCTGCCCCGAACATCGGCCGAGCTCAGAAACCCCCAAAAACGATCCTGCAAAATTCGTAGGCGCGACAGACGCGCCTAATGCCAATAATCATGGCGGCGGACCATCATCTCGTGATCTTCGTAGTATCGTATTCTAATTTCCACACATAATTCCTGAACCTTTACAGGAATACGTGAAAAAATATCGACGCCGAGTTTCTGCCTTAATTAATACGCGCTTCTTAACATAATCTCCCGTTGAAGATAGTAATTTATCAAAGTTATATGAACATAAAAAAACCATACAAAAATCTTATAAAATCCATTAATGTCTTCGGAGAATGACTTGGAACAATAGCGACAGATATACAAGATATATAACGTAACTCGAATTGTACTCTCAAATCCCATGAAGTGAAAGGTCGAGTTAACACGCGTTCTTGTTAAGAGGCCATCGTGCGAGACCATTATCGAAAAAAATCTAGGTAGCCATAGCGTATTATCAGGATACCACTGGGGCAATCAGGAATCACGAAGTCGTCGTGCTTCACACGCGAATCTTGTTACTCTCCGATTACGGGGCCTAACGAGTGCGTCACGGCGTCCTCTTACGATCCCGAAGACAGCTGGTCGGCCGAGGAGGCAGAGAGGGCCTCGTCGTCAATTTTCTGCCCGACAGATCTGCGAATCCGCGTCGCCGATCCGCTCCCCTCGATCTAAGGCCCTCCACCCGCACCCGCCAACCTCGCCGGCTCTCCTTCCGATGCGTTCTCCATCCTCGTAGTGTCTCCCTCGCTCCTCCGAGAGCCCAGTAATTGATATTATTATGGGCCAGAGAGACCCTCCCATTACGTTATAAATGTTACACGGGTCGATTACCGCTCTTTGTTCCGGACATGCTTACATTGTCCGCGAACAATGCTGGGCCCTCTTCCTCCGCCACCTCCTGTTCCCTGGACCCGGCGCATCGTACGCGAAGGAAGAGGAGAGAGCGGAGAAGAGCTAACCCCACGATTTAACCTAAGAGATACCATGATATCGGTATCGCGTTCTTTTCTCAGCGCGATAGTAGTGGCGTCCCCCTCTGATCATCCTCGATGAATTCGATATTTATTGGGTTCATTTGTACTTGTCAGTAAAAGTCAGCATAGGCTACCCTCGTTAGGTAGAGAGTATGAATAAAAATGTTAAACAATTAAATAAAGAAATTACGGGAGCACGAAATAAAAATTCTTTTGTAAACACTTGTAAATACAAGACGAGTAAGTGATCTCAGGCTGAACGAGATGTATTTAAATTACTAATTGTAAATAAAATATGAATGGAACTGTGCTCTGTGAATGCCAACATGAATTTTTCAAGATGCGCTGTGATGTACGCGGTTATAATCGCGTTATGCTCCGAATGCGTTGGTCACGACCGACTCAACCTGCACTTTCAATCACGATGCGACGTAGCGTAAACAGCCTGTATATTTCGAACTAGCTAGGGATACAAGCTACTGGATAGCTATTTTAGAAGTTAACATCACGAATGCAATATAAATACAAATTGACCATGAGATATCGGATTACAAAATTAAATGAAAATGAAGCTATATTCAATACCTCATTTAATTATCTCAACAAATTTAAGCCATCGATAACGTTATATTAAATTATTAAAATTATATCTTTTAAATTATATTATTGTCGAATTATATAAATTATATTATTATGTTACGGTGTTTGTTTAGCGTGTCATTTCCGCAAAATGGAGTCCCGAAAATATTCTCCCCGCAGCCACGTGTGTGGGGAACAATTGCAGGTGCGATTTGAGCCGTAGCCAAACAAGCAGATGCTCGCAAAAGGAGCATACGAATCGCAACAATGCCGTGGCAAGGCCGAAAACACGCTGCAAAGGGCCCGAACCCCTTCGATTTTTAATTTGATCCCTCTTCGGGCAGCGCGTTTTGTTTAATGGCGAAGGCGGTAACCGCGCACGGACCCGCCAACCAATGGCAGACCGGCTGGAAATCATACACGAGATCGCCGGCCGCGCAGCGGCCTCCGAGAGTGGAGGTGAGGTACGGTTAGACGAGGTTTATGCTCGCTCCCCGCGTCTCCTTAACATTCGACGGGCCTCTCCCGGCACGGCATTGCTCTCGCAAGAGGTGGGGCTCCCTCTCTTCGATCGGTGTTAGGCTATTTCTTCTCCTTCTTCCACCATCTTCTTTTCCTCTTCCTCCTCCTTCTCCTCCTTCTTCGCATTTTCTTTCTCTTTTTCTTTTCGCAACTGAATGTCTTTGGTGTCTTCGTTATTCTTGCATTCGCCGAAATTCGCATTTGGAACCTTTTGTACCGGATGGGAAATGTACATAAAGTGAGAGAATTATATTTTTGTAAAAACATTAAGCAATAAGACCAGAAGATAAGAAACAAAAAAATTGTTAAAAATATGTAGTTGCATACGGCAGAAAAAAAGATTTTTAGTGAACAATAGCGACATCGTTAAAATATAAAGTCATCACTGTCGAAGGATAAAAATCTTGGTATTGTATAAAGTCTTTCCACTTGCGAGACATTGTATTAGAGAAATCATAGATTTTGACGATACCTTTGCTAGCTGTCATTATTAATTAAAAATTATTCGCAGATAATAGATGGGTGTTGCTGATGAGTTTTTCGGCCTTCGAGAGAATCTTCCACTTCTCGGCGTACCCCGCAATTTTCCCGCAAGAAATTACAAAACTCTTTTGTTCGATATCGTCGGAAGAAGAGGAATGGCAGACTAAGACGATAATTAAAATGCCGCGACAACATCGGCGTCCGATAAACCGATCGTTACACCGCCGCTCGGGACGTAAAATTTAAATGGCCAATTAGCAGAAGCCAGCAAAGCTTCCTTCCTTTCGTTAATCCGTTCAGGCAGCAATTTGCAACGCGACTATAGGATAACCGCGGCGGACGTGTGCAATGAAAAAGGGGTTTCTCTGCGAGGGTGGCGTACGATCACCCTCTAGACGCGGAGTCGAGTAGAGCGGCTTCGCACACCGACACTCCGGCAAATCACACGCTTCGGTCAGAAGTAATTTCTGATGTGGTGAACTGCCACACTTACATCGGCAGTCATTACACTTGATGCGCATTCTAGATGCACTTCAAATCCAAATACACTTGGCACTAAACGATCTTTCGCTAAGATGTCTAATAATAATCCTAATACGTTAGTTTCTACTTGGTACTGCACATGAGAGAGAGAGAGAATTTTTTACTGCACGATTCAACGATTTAGGTCCTTGATACGAATCCATCGTCGTGCAATTTGTTAATATTTTGTTCGCTATAAACGAAAAAAAAAGTAGTGTGAGTCTACCGGATTCTCTTTAATTGAAGAGAATCATACGCGCACTGCAGCTTGTTGATTTTAACTCGACTTATATACGGAAAAAAATGATATTGTATCAACAGCATTAAGTCTAATTGAAAATAATCTTGTTAATTCGATAACAATTTTAATGAAATAAGATTATACGTATTTGTTTCATTAATAATGTTATTGAATTAACAAATTATTTTCAATCAGACTTAATGCTGTTGATACATTATTTTTTTCTGTGTATCAGAGATTTTTTACTAAAAAGTCCAGTATGACTTTGGATACAAGATTTGCGTAATATAAACAGAGAAATCAACGCCAGATTTTTGTTACAGATAGCACGATTCGCAATAATCACGTGACAATGCGTTGCTTGCGTGCTTCATGCTCGCGGTTCGATCAAGTCGCAATTTTCGCCCGGTCTATCATCGGCGAGTTTAATCGTAAATTGTACACGAGGATAAAATGGTGTCTTTATCAGCTCTTCGCTGTCATCTTGATTTGGCCATTTATCGCTTCCGCGTAATTACGAAATCGTCCCGAGTATCGCAGCGAATGGCATTATCGGACCCGCAGTCTTGCAACTCTTCCCTTTCCCCTATGAAGAAAGATCCAATTGCAAATTAAATGCAGGAAGTACTGTCAGCGTTCACTATCGGGACATACAATTATTGTGAATTAAGGATCGATCCGTGTAATTACTAAATTAGGGGACGTTAATTCATTGCGCGTTTATTCATTAACGCGGAGCCGGCTAATTCTACAGACAATTTGTTTAATTATTAAAGTGCAACCTTCGCGTGACGTCCTATCGCTAAAACATTCTAACCGCGATTCCGATCAGGGGGAATAAACTAGCGCGTTTATCAGCGGCCATTATAAATCTAAAAAAAAGCGATGCCATACATTGTAAGGACACGCACGCGGTCAGGTCGATCCTCGCTGGTTTCACTTACTTCTCCGCGGAATCTTTTTTTTTGGGGAAGCTAACACACGCGCATGCAAGGTTTCTTGGTAAATGCTAAAACGCCGTGCGAGCGGGCACTGAAAATTAGCATCGCCGCCATTGATGCGCCTGCTGCCCCTTTGTCGATTCTTGCACGTATTGATCGATGCCACCGTAATTTTCGTATCGCGTGCCATATCACCTGCCACCTTTCCTTTCCAGTGCAAACCATATCGGCTCGGACGTTTTCCCTCAAAGTCGCATTTTCTTTTTACCGCGCGGCCAGCACGAGAGCCTCCGAGCGCGCGCGCTCACTCTCGAGCGCGTTGCGCGTACGTTAATTTTCTCCCGTAGACGTAAGAGAGTTTTTTTTTTCGCGACCACTAATTCTGCGACGTAGGATCTGATTAATCGCCTCGGAGATAAAGAAATGTGCAATTACTGAGCGAAATTGCGCATGGCCGCAGCTTAATTACCGCATTGAATGCGCAAGAGAGGAGATATTAGGACGGTATATATAAGTAATGATAAGTTTCTTTTTCTTAAGTACACGAACTCGCTTAAAGAAATATACAATTATATCAGATTTATAAATGATACATTCTTAACTTTAATATTGCAATTACTTACTACATTTAAATAGATTGCAATTAATTTCATAGTTTCTAAATTCCTGGAAGTAATATGCGTATTATAATTTGAAAGCAAATCTGAACTCCCAGTTATGTAACTTTACTCAAGTATCCTCCTTATGAGATTCCCTTCGCTTGTATCTTTTTCCACCCTCTGCGTGTTTCATGTTCGCTCTTATTGGCATCGGATCTGCACAGTCCCAGCATCGTAATCACGTTTCCGTGTTTTTTTCATGTTGCAGGTGCAGCACGAGGACAGAAAAAAGTAAAGAACGAGAACCTTGAACCAATCGTAAATGGCGCGGAGTGAAAGCGATCGGTCACCGCGTTTTTCCCAGAAGAGCGCGAGCCACGAAATTATCGGCTTGTAAATCGAACCGAAGGATCTCGTTCCTTTTGCGGCAAATAAGCGGCCGTCCGGTAATCCAGTAGCAAATCGAGCTCACGAAACGTCGAAAGTGAGGAACGCAATCCCCAATTATCAAACCGTTCGACTAGACAAGTACCTGCGCTAAACACTGTTCATCGTTTACTTTACAATCAAAATTGTATGTTAATTCCTTCAAGGTAATATTTTGTCGACTTCGTGCGTGTATATATACTACTCGACGGAAAATATAACTTATTAATATAATTTTTGCGATCTGTAAAAAATTATTAAATATTTTTGCTAAATAAAAATACATGTTAACATATCTTGAAGTACGTGTAAGATCTTTTGTAACATTTTATTCAAAGAAATCCTTCCATTTCGTTGTAAATTATCTAGATAGAGGCAAGTAGACTTTGCATTCATATGGGATACTTTGAAAAGAGATTGTAGACGACACGTCACACCTCCATTCGAGAGACGAGACGAGATAGTACGGCGACACTTCGCGGACAATACTCCGTGACTCGCACGATTATACGCGAGCACAGCTTAATCACCGTAATAGAGCGTCCATAATGGCTGATACGATCTGTATTTGCTCGTTAGATTCGAGCTATGCTCTTCCACGCGTGCGAAAGAGCGCTATCCGTCTCGCCTACGCGTATACAAATGGCAATTACACTGGGGAGTAATCTTGCGTATAAATTTTTGCGTAATGACATACCGTGATAGTGATATGACATGAATTAAACGTTACAATTAATGGAAGTATATATTTGCATTTTTTTATGTTCGACTTCTTTCGATCTCTTTACGCGTACTGTGATAATGTATTGTACTAAATAGGTACCATTTTCTTCATAAATCTATCACAACAATGGTTTTTCCGTCATTTAATTAAGAAAAATAATTCTTCAACGTTTTTTTTATGGTGTATGGTAAGAAAAGAAAATTGAAGTTAATGCTTGTTTCTAACTTGTACTTTCGATTACGTTTTAAGATACACTGACTAATCTCTCTTTGATAAATAAATCGGGAAACAGGATAAAGCACGACACGTTACATCAGATAAATTACGAAATCGCTGCGAGAAGCCGAAGGCGTAATACGAGCGTAGGATTTGATTCCGAGGCGTCTGAATTCCGCGGGCACGTTGTCGTTTAATTGAGTCATCGTGTCATTAATCCTGTAATAATCGTGCGTCGCAAGTAATTCACCCGGCCCCGATGGTGGTGGATCAAAGTCGCGGGACGGACAACGCAGGAAGATCGTACGTAGATCGATGTCCAATTAGGTCCAATTACACGCATGGATAATCGGTTACGGTCGGTGAAAGACGGTTTATCCCTCGAAGCAAAGCAGTACATCTACGGGCGACAGGTTTTGCAAGATAGCTTGCATCGATGAGACAAAGAGGGGACAATCCTCCGATGAAAGGAGGCGTCGGTCCGAAGGCTCTTGTGAAATCTACGGCCATGTTTTGTCGGTAAAATAATTAGTGACTAAATGATCAATGTGGGCGTATAGATTGGAGAAATGTGTGTTAAATTATACGGAAATTAAAATTCCTTTTCAAGGTATATATACACAGAAAAAAAGAATGGTTGTGCCAACCAGGATCTGGTTGGCACAACCATTCTTTTTTTTCCGTGTATATACACGGAAAAAAAAGAATGGTTGTGCCAACCAGAATCTGGTTGGCACAACCATTCTTTTTTTTCCGTGTATATATATATATATATATATAATTTATAGATTATAAATTAAAGTAAATTTTCGCCTTGGGAGGCAAACGTTATCAAAGTAAAGCGTGTTATTTGAAATTAAAAATAATCCCCATTAATAAATTATTATCCACGTATATGTCTGCAGATTTTCATATTTCGAATATTGCATTTATATCTTGCCTTCAAAAGTCACAGGCTTTGCTTTGATTTTCCGCTTCAGATTGATCGCTTCGCTGGAATTCACGAAACAGCTTATACGCCAGCATCTGTCTGATTTAACCAAGTTCTCTCTCATTGGAATCCCAGCGATCGCGAGACTTCGCAGAGCACGAGCGGCCGGAACATCGCGTGCTTCCGAAATATTCCGGGAATATGCTAATTACCAGTTAGTCAGTTTCTTGTGGCACTGCGACTGTTTCTACAACCGGCGATGCTCTCTTTAGCCGTCGTCCGTTCTCGTTCCTTCGGTCTCGTCATAGCTTCCCGCGATATTGCCGCTCTTTGTTCGCCGCAATACCCGCCGGCTGCGCTTCGTTAAGCATGCGATGGATCGCTCCTCCGTCGTTACCTCTGACTTTTGTTCTGCGGCGACATTGTTTATCGAACGACTGGTCGCGTTCGTGTCTTACTGGATACTAGCGAGCGGGCGACAGTGCTGATTGTTTTAATGCCAAGACTACATTCCGCAGAAAGTTATGCAATGTTTTAAATATATGTTTTCAAAACTATCACATTTTTAAGATAACTTTGTTTATGTACTTATTACAGAGGATTCTATAAAAACTATGATAAAATAAAAAAATTTTATCAAAAACTATATTTTTATTATGTATATAAGTTTTACACGCATAGATTGCGTTTTATATTAATTTTTCTAGATTATTTATATGTCATTTTCTTTATAATATTCAGATTTTTGTTGTTTTAATTTATAGTAGCAAGAATGAAAATGTTTAGCATTGTTTTCTACCCCGGTGTGAGGTCGGTGAACTTACTGTCATGAAAAATGAGTAAACAGCCACAGGACAAATTCGACGGATAATGTCACACTAACGATGAGGTAGTCCGAGGAAACGCGAACCTTGTCGAGACCCGCGGCTCCGCTCGGCTTCATTCAACGGATTTAATGATTATTACCGCGGCGATGATTGCGCCATAAAACAACATATTGCTGTACCTGGAACTCCACGGCGATGGAACTTCAGCTAGCTCATATAACCCCTGGGCGATAATAGAGCTGCCCCGGTTTCCGGATATTCTGTCGACTACTTGTAGAGCATGAAGCACACGTATTCGTAACGATTCTACGCCGCTAACGCGAATCGAAACGTGAATCCGTTATAGTGCGATATGTAGTGCTAGACCATTAGTCGTCGAACTCACTCGTCATAGGTGCTGCAAACGGTCGCCATAGTTCCAGGGAGTCCTCGACACTTTGCCAACGGCGTGTCTTGCTCCTTTGTTGTACGTACCGCGGCCGTGCACATTCTCTCTTCACTCCCATTAATTAACTCCACGGCGTACACGGCCGCTCTCCTGTTTTGAGAATGAGGAGCGCGTCCCTTGCGCTGTATCGCCACTCTACAACATCCGTTCTGCATTAATTGAATACGCTTGCATTTACACGCGATATCCTACTCGCGGCCTCTGCTTACGCGTGGCTAAAATCCATTTTTCTGAAAAATTTTAGATTTATTCAATCTTTCCAACGGCGGCAGAATTTGCCGTATTTGCGTGCCACGCGGAAATATGAAGGGCTGAATAACGAAACGTGCTGATGGTTCCAATGTATAGTGTATGAATTAAATTACTTTTCATGTTAAATATCTTGCAATGTTAGTAGTGTTTGTAAGTGTCGAAAAAATTCTTTATTGTTGAATTTAGTCTTTAAAAGCTTAAAGATCTGCTAAATTAATTAAATATTCAAAGTGGAAAATTTATATTAAATAAAAATCTTTAAATAATAATAAGATTAGGACCGATATTTGGCCTATTCTCATTTATATTTACAAATCTTTAGAATTAGATAATTCAAACAGGATTATCTTAAACAATGTGACAGTTTTGAAATATATTTTAAATATCGCCTAACTTTCTGCGGAATGTAGTTTCTTCTTTTATGTTAATAAAAAACCATCCATCTGGTTTGTAAAGACTCGCAAGTTAATCGCGAAACGATTAGTCGTTTATAAAGCGCCAATAGTCACGCTTACAGATTTTTTCCGTCTTCCGGTGACGCCGAAGGAAAATAAGATTGGGGAAAAAGTCGGCGAGGCGAGGGAAGCGAGAAGACCGGTTGAAAAAGTTTGTGATCCGCGATGAAGACGACGCGGCGGTTAGTTAGTCGGTTATGGTGGGCATAATTGCGGTTTACTGTCTCAATAAATATATACGACACGCACCGCTCTCAGATCAAGGTGAATAGCGAGGCCTTCCAAGGATTTGAAATCAAGCAGGGCGTATACGCGCCCAGCGGGAGTATTTTATGGTCGCTGCTTAATATGGTTTATAGTGTTTTGTCCTGCTTACGTCGGCTTGCCGCGGAACCGGAAGACTCCTAATGATCCGACCGTTGCGGATGATCCCTGAGGAAGACGCCGAGAGCTCAAGCATGACGTAGCACCAACAAGAGCTCGTTATCTGGCCGCTCGTAGTTCGAAACATATCTGCCGAAAGATATGTAGGACACTCCACCGCGCTTCTTCCACCATAAATTGATCACAATGGCTACCTGGTTGGGTTGTCAAGGTTAAGTTACCGATAGCCCGGTTATTAACTAAATGACCATAAGTGTTCTAGTTTCCTAATCTACTGCGTACATTCGATATGTGTACGCGTACAATATATCTTATCACCATACACAATTACTAGTCCGCCTCTATCACCATAATTGCGACCGCAACATTGTTAGACGTCATGCCCACCGTCATGGTTGATACCAAAATTATCGATAACTCTACATGAACCATTTAATGCAACGAGTGCATACTTCGTGAATAGTTTGGAAGGTTTCATCGATATACTGTGTAGATATCTCGATGATTCGTAATTCCTAAACTGTAGATCCTAAATTAGGACTATTACTTTTAACAACGTCGAAAATTTGAAGCTTTGAAAGAATTCGAAGCTTCGAAGTTAACTCCAAACCTTCGAAGTTTAAGGTACCTTTGAAGCTTTGAAGTTAACTAATTCTTTCGAAACTTCGAATCTTCAAAGTTGTCAAAAGTAACCGCCCTATCCTAAATTAATGTGACTACACACCAATGCCGGCATTATAAAAACATACCACTCTATTATATATATATATATATATATATATATATAATCGAGTCAAGTTCATCAAGTTGTTTATGTCCGGTCGATAGCGTGTGACAAGATAGCATATGGCAGGCTGTATCGTGACGTTATCAGTGCGCTATTTTTCATTCATGTATATTGTACAATACATACCATTAATTCTAAAATGCACTTTGGGACTGCGTATAATTTGCTTATCGCATACAACATTAGAGATATTCTCTTGACAAAATTTCTATTTTATTCTATGTATTTATTTAATTAGATGATCCATGCGTCATATAAACAGTTAGCCATTAATGTAAATTACAAAAAGTACGAGCTCTAGATAATATAAAAAATGAATGAAGAATTGATGTTTATGGAAGAGCGTTCAGACGCAGTCAAGGTTTTGTAAAAATGTCGTCATCGATATGTGAGAACGTTGTTGGTCTTTATGACTAATTCGAGATAAAAATAGCAACGAAGCCTAATCAACCGGTATTATGTGCAGTTATGTAAGTAGCATTAAGTAAATAGCTCTATTTTAAGCATCCATTATGGAAATTTTGATGTAGCTGCACCCCAACAGACATTCGCGATTAAATTGACACAAATAAAGCGATTTTCCAGTTCCTTTTTATAAGCGATTTTCCAGTTCCTTTTTATGTCTAATAAGTATGTTAAATGCTATCGTTTGCACCTTGTGTGATATTAATAAACGCGTGAGCTAATTCCGCGAGACCGATAAAAGACAGGACTTTTAGTGCCTTGTTATTCTTATTATTTATACTTACAACGCGTTGATGAAATATTATGGCCGGCATAATTAGTGGCGTACACTAAGACGTTTAGTATGTGTCGGGATTAGATAACTATTACATCGTCAAATAATATTTAAAAGACAGGTCAATGACGTTAATAGTTCACGGATTAGCGATCATTACTCTTGAACAACTCGTAATATGCCTAATACTTCTGCTTAACGTTGATATACTACGATCATTCTACAGTTTACTAATAGCTGTTATACTACCGCATGTTAGTTGTGTGTTTTACTTATGTGTTGAATGTCTCTCTCCCTTATTACAACTTTGACTTAAATCACTATGTAATTTTGTCGACCGTATTTACTCTCGTCGTTTAACGAAAAATGTCGTGTTTAATTTTCTTGTACGTTAACATATGGCATTTCGGCCGATATCACAATCTATGTACCGCTGCATGCAAGTCAATAATTGTTCCTTGTAAGTTGTTCATCATAATTACATAAATCGCGATTCGTCGAGCATAAATCTATGAATACGTTTATAGTGCAAGAGTATCATTGACTACAAAATTTAAATTTAATTATAGTTTTAAAGTATTTGATTAAAACTCTGTATTTTTTGTACAAATACACGCTTGCAACTTATGCAACTTATCTTGAGTTACAGATAAAATTCCAAAACATATTTGTTAATCTTATTTTTATAAAGCTATCTCTGTTTTCTGTAAAAAGAGTAACACTGTCGTGAAAGAACAATTATGTCACATGTAATGTATATGTTCTCTTTCGAGGCAGTCCGATACAAACATTTACCAAATTTTCATTTTCTTGCCGGTATAGCAATTTTGTGGCTATAACCATCATTTCGTAATATATATGCTCCACCTGCATTTCGTCGTTGCCAGTTGTTAATGTTTGCCACAACTGTTCTTTGTTTCATCGTAGCCGGGAATTTTGGAATTGAACTAGCTCGGCGACCCTAGCATTAAACCCGGCTTGCTTTTCCGTAATGACAGTCCAATACGGACTATAGAGAGAAGCTAAGAGTCTCTTGACTAAAACCTAACTTCTAAAATCCAATACACTACAATCCATATCTACAATACATTTCAATCTAACTATATACGTACAAATAAAGTTATATATACTCATAATTTTGTTTACAAGTATTAATGTCACCAAAGTGCACTGATTTTTGCATTTATTCAATCTAAAATATTTTTTTAACTTATAAGGTAAACGTCCCAGTGACCGGACACCTAAATCCGTGTACCTAAATCCGGACACTTACACAAAACTTATTATTATTAATTTCGAATGCTTTTTTATTATAATATTAAAATTTAATTGTGTAATCTTTAAATATTTAAGATTACAATTAAATTTTAATATTATAAAAAAGAAACATTTAAGATTAATAATAATAAGTTTTTGTGGAAGTGTCCGGATATAGGTACATATCCGGTCATCTGGGACGTTTACCTTATTGTACCCTATGATCAGAAAGTACCGGGAATTTTTAAATAAAACAAAATAGAGTTAAATTTCAGG
>NJRP01000010.1:1202153-1245016 GCA_003063835.1 Aphaenogaster floridana | reverse complement strand
CGTACAGCATCTCTCAAACGCTTCAAAACGGATAAATAATATTCTTTGTTGACTGTCTGACCCGGTGGAAGGTACTCATAGTGCACTACGCCTTGGCAATCGAAGTCAATCGAATTCCCGGTACTTTCTGATCATAGTGTATATCTGTTTGAGTATAAAAATTATTGTGAATAATATCTCGAATAGATTTAAAAACTATAAATCTTTCCGCTCAGAAAAAAGTTAATACTGATTTGAACAGCACGTAACAATGTTTATACCGATTTTTCCCGCATTCATGCCGCATATCGTTAATTACGTACGGCGGCATTATACGGGTAAAAAAGGGATTCTTTGATGCGTATAGAAGACGCATTAACCTTCGCCGGTAATCGTATTACTTGTCTTCATCTCAATGGTTTTTATCCGACGCATCATGAAGCAGTTACACGCGACGAGAAGAATGCAGACGATGCGACAGCAAGAACGTGAGTCGCGCATTCTTACATAATAATCGGCTTGCGAACTGCGCTTGTATTCTGGAATCGCGCGTACTCGACGAAGAAAGACAGGAAGATAAATGAAATTTATATTTCTTCACCGTGCTTGCCGATCGGTGATGCGTCTCGTTCGCTTCTTCTCTGCCGAGCGGATGATGTGCGATCGATCCGACGGAAAAGCGCACGCAGTGCCTCGGAAGAGGCGCGAAACCCGCACGAGCACGTAGCGTAATGCGGATAAAAAAAAGAAAAAACATCACTCAGCGATATGTATCGCCGGGACATATCGCCGAGGAGTTCCGGATGCGGATCCATCGATCGCGCGGAGCTTCGTTTTTCATCCTGCGTGACATACATGCATAAATAATACCAGTCACAGCATTTTTTTACGCTGGACTCATCTCGCTCGTATATATTTGCAGATGTGCATGATATTCGGTCACATTCGGTCATTCGACACAGCTGTTCTTCTTCCTGCAATGTCCACCTACCGATACGTCCAATCCTCATAAAAAAGGGCTGCTGCCCGTAAAAGGACAACGCATCCGTAACGTGTCTATAACCACGGGGACACGTATTCCCGATAACTTTCCCTTCCCCGGGCAATCTTTTTCGCGGTGAACGGCGCGCAATGCCGCGATCGATGCCGACGGAAAAAATGCGGTCGATGTTGCAGGAAGGACGCGACGTGGACACGCTCGAGAGAGGGTGCAGCAGGCCCGACGCTTTCCATGAATGCTGGCGGCTTCGTTTGATGCTTTTTATCAGGGAGTCCTGGATACCGAGCGTTCCCGCAGTGCGATTGGCTCCTTCCACATATCCCGAGCGGCCATTGGTCATTTTCAGTGAATCCTTCGCATAAAATATTGAATTTACGTTCATTAAACTCTTGCGAATGCTATATTGTAGCAGTAATATATTTATAAATCATCATGCTCGGCAAAATAAATTTATCATGTTTTTAAAATTCACCGACGATCAGATCAAGGATTCCGATATTTTCAATGTTGAAAATCGTGTAATACACTTTTAATAATTTACAATATAACAACATTCAATGATAAAAATTATTGAAAAATTATTTACAAACTTGATAGATACATAATATTTGATTTTATTGGAAATATGGCCACATGATGTGAAGCTTCACTCCATTAGGAAATCGTAAGCCAATTTGGACTGATCGAATTGTTCCTAAACTTTTCAAAATAATTTAATTCAACCGAATTAACCGAGATAAGAGTCGAATGAGGAATATTTCGCACGCGATCACTTTTGGTATTTGATTTACGAGACATCTTATATTAACCAGTCAGGGGCAACGCTTCACAGTCTCTAACCGATCCTCTCACATCTACGGGAGTTTAGTTCCCCACTTCCTGAAGAGATGGCGCCACTAGGAGTATCTTCAATGTGACCTCAGACGAACCTAAAGTTCTTCTTCTTCTTCTTTCTTTGCTCAAATGGATACCTAAAAAATTGAAACATAGCACCATTTCTTAATTCTACTTCTGCCCTTTTCAATTTACTGATAAATGTTTCACTGCAGTTTTATAATATTAACTTGTTGATTTTTAATGTGGAAATAATAAACTTTATTTCGAGCTTTTCCAATAAAGAGTAAGAGTAATTTCAGAAGCTCATCCAAAAGAACTTACATTATAGATTAATATTGATGTAATAAATTTATTAATAATGTTTGATACTTTAAAATTCAAAATTATACGCTATCAAATCTAAAACGTTTAACCGAATATGAAAACAACCTAAGTTGAGCCTAAAGTTTTTCCTACAATTTTCTTCTTTCCGCAAGAAAATTTGCAACGATAAGAAATACGACGTGATAATAAAAACGTGCCAATGTTCACATGCTTCGTCATTCCTTGGAACAACAACCGGAACACGTGGAGCAATTAAGATAATATTAATCACCGGAAAAGTAACGCGCCGATAATCGCGACGAAATACGAACGAGAAAATAGGGCCATAAATCATTACGCGAGGACGTAATAGCCTTCTGTTTATTTTCAATTTTCGCGATCCCACTCGCGAGCGGTGCTGAACCAACAGTTCGGTTAAACGACCGCGAACGATAATCTGCGGCGCGATAAAGCGCGTGTAACGTCGCGCAATAAAATCGCAATCGCCCGCGATCGCCCCGACACGATGAATTAACCACATGCTATCCCTATTTGTAGCGCGCTCGTCGACATATCAGCGCAACGATTAATTATGCATGTGGCGCTATTACACCACGAGTGCGACCGGTGGCGAGCGGAGCGAGCGAGTCTCGCGTTTGAGGTGAGCGCTTGCGGATTTGCCACAAATTGGGCCGGCAGGTAGTTAACGCCGCTCGTTGATGGGAAGCACCTTAATCGTGATTACTGGCGTACGCTCGCCGGTTAACTGCGCCACGACGTGATGCTCGAAAGAATTGGCGTGTTGGTGGGTCGTGGGTGCGAGAGCGGAGGGACGAAATTACATGGCTTGCGAGTAATTAGTTTCGTGCGTACATTGCCATATTGTTGCGGGGCACTTATTCTGATCTCTCTGATATATCTTGGAACGCAGAACATCCAACGAAACCTCACACGTGCTATCTTTCGAGCCCGAACGTTGTTTTACATGATAGAAAAGTAGTAAATGTGAACAAGATATCACATTCGAAATGCATAGAAATTATCGCTTTGTTATATATATATATATTTGCTTTGTAAGATCTAGAATATAGCTGAGATATAAAATCAGATTAGAAGACGAGGGTTGGCTGAGACTCACGTAGAAACGGCTAAAGTCGACAACGAGGTGGTTACAAAACGTCGGCCGCGTAAGCGATAGAGGAGAGGGCTCCCCTTGCCGTTCCTTCAATTCAATTGAATTCTATTCCGGCGTGCAGTTGATATCATTGAGGTCGCCACTTAAATCTTCATTGTCGTCCGTCGCTTATTGTTTCACCCTTCGGGTACCGGGGCGTACGTACATATACGTACGTTTCTCTTTCACATCCGTACCCGCACCTCTAACCAGCCTGAAGGAGAGCGGACTCGAGGGTCCGTCGCAGGGCATCGACAGTGAAACAGTAGCGGATACTTAAACGATGCCATTTCTCAATGAAGAGTATTATCGTGCTCGTAAAGCGCGTTGCATGCACAAACTTGTTTGCACGGTCAAAATTTTATAATGCGTCGCGTTATTCCGTCAAGAGTGTTGGCAGTATAACATTCCGATGAGTATCGTTATCGTAATACAGTTTCACGATGTTTATTTAAAAATTAAATGAAGTGAGGAAAATAAAATTTAATTATAAAATACTAAGAAATACGTTTTTAAGAAATTGAGTATCGTTATCGTAATACAGTTTCACGATGTTTATTTCAAAATTAAATGAAGTGAGGAAAATAAAACTCAATTATAAAATACTAAGAAATACATTTTTAACAAATTATATAATTATAAAATGCTATTTTTTTAAACACTTTTATTTTAAACGTTGCACAAGAGTGCAACTGTCTATTATTAATGATGCATTAGTATCTACGCTCCCACATCAGAAAATGGGCCTGCCAATCTTGGAGCTTAATCCAAACTTAAATTGCTCACGTATCTTAAGTGTACAAACGAGGAAGTCGTGCAGGAGCATTGTCAGCGACTAATGATCTTAAAGGTCGACGCCATAATTGGGAGGAGAGTAAGGAGGACGACGCGGAAAGACGAGATTAGAAGAAAAGGGAACGGCGAACGGGAAGAGGAAGAAACGGGGCGGCCTGTCGGCGTTCCCATGTGTTACCACGAGGTCGATCAGCCCGGTTTGTTCGAGCGAGCATGTGGGCCAACAATGCCCACTTCGGGAGAGCGACCGCGACGCACTTCACTCGTCCATTATATTCTGTACACGTTTTCATGCGGCCGCCGCGGTTGTACCGGGGGTATTCCCCGTCGCAGCGCGCTGTCGACAGCATCGAAGGGTGCTTCACCGGCCGCGCGGTTGAAAGACGCTGAAGTGCACTCGTGAAAATTCGCAACGTGGCAAGTAGCGCCGAGTCGCGCAACATGGGACCTTACCTGTGCCTTATCGGCGACGAAGTCGGAACTGAAGTTCCCTTAACGGAAGTTTGGCGACGAAATATACGATAGATTCGGTGTTAGGGTTCCGAGAGCCTGATCGAGCTTCTCCGATTCAGAAAAAACATTGTGCATGATTTGGGAAGTATCGATTCTTAAGACTGTTTATTTGTTGTAACATTAAGAAATTATGCGCGGACGTTCTATATACAATGAGAAATATGAGATATTTGGAACATCCTATGCGAACTTGTCTTTTCTATCGTCTATTTTGCTTGAGTGAACATACGAAGCTCATTCTTTTCTGTCATGTTGACATCAACAGACTAATTATTATTAAGCACTCATAAATTTCTATTAACATCCGTAAAAAATGGATAATTCCTATAATTTATAGTCGGACACATAATAACAGTGTTGCTACAATTGCTAATGTAATTGTATCTTCAATAAGTCGTGTTGGCACTAACACTGGTAGAAATGATGATTATCACACATGTATTGCTTGATAGAATCTTAAATCTTTTGTCTACATTCGCATTGATTATCAATGTATATTAAACACTTGAGAAATCTCGCAAGCGATTCTCCTACGGCTGTCATATAACGTTATTTCACATTATTGTCATCGAGATCCGATTGCTATCTTTCCGCTTCAACCACAGTGGCGTCATTAATTTTCATTATCCGTGTACTCTTTGTTTAGACATCAGTTGCTACTTGTGAATGCAAATAATATGTGCAATATAATACTAATTGATATCAATTGCGGCTTGCCAATACTACGTCATTACATAAATAAGCAGTTCTTCTTGATAAAAAACATAATGAATTTTATTAATCCCGGCAATACACACGGTACGCATATGATGTAGGAACGCTATTAACCTTCAAGTCAAGCCCGATAAGTATCAATGCGTCGAAGATCCCGCGGTAGCGATCATGTAAAGTGAATTATCTCATCAGATTATATCGTCGTTGTCATTAGGGCTCGATCTCTATCGCCTTCTCTTCTCCCAGCCACCTACGGTGCCCCCGTTAACAATTCCACTTGATTCCGTCATTGGCGACGTTGGAGTTCCTGAATGAGTTCGTAACGAGATGCACAGCCAGAGGGCTGGGCCACGTTGGGGTTGCCAGCACGTGTCTTCAATGGACCAATCAAAGCTCACCCTCTTCTCGTCGAATCTCTCCCCGGCATTCTCTTGTTTCCCTCTCTCTCTCTCTCTCTCTTTCTCTCTCTCTCTCGATACAATATTGGCAGCTTATGCACATTAGACTAATAAGGCGCCTTGGTTAGATCTAATGAATCAGAGAGAGAGAGAGAGAGAGAGAGAGAGAGAGAAAGAAAAATTCGAGTTTCTTCTAATAAACTTCAGGAAATGCCTGCTTCTTATTTGCCTCTATATGCACGCAAAGCTCTTATTTATAATGCTTTTTAAAATTATTATAACCTATATTTTTATTGACAATAAAAATTTATCTAGAAAATAATACTAGTATTATTACAAAAGTGCTAATAATTTTCAATGTATAATAAGTTAAAAAGATCACCATGATCGCTTTACTTGTTCAAATGTTTAACGAACCGATAGTGATTACGAAAGATAGTAATGAAAGAGCAGTGGCGCGCATTGCTTCTTTCAGTATTTTAATTTACATAATGGAGCCTTGGGCGCCTCGAGTTTTTGGGTCAGTAAGAATCACTTCCAGCAGCGGGTTCAAGAATTGTTGCGGTCGGCGAGGCTTGGAAGATCGAACGAGATCGAGGCGCACAGCTCGTCGTTTCCTTAGTCAGGAGGGAATTCGAGAGAGCCCGTCGCCTGGCGGTTAACGACTCGTGAAGTCGTCGCTCGTAATTAATCATCGTAATGCTAATGACGTTCCTTAATGGTAAAATCTCACCGCTTGCCCGTAACACTCGGCTGACTTGAAAAACAGAGTATCGCGGATGCCAATGATTAAGCCTTGTTCTGTTCTTCGTGCTAAATCTCCCGCAATTAACAGCTAATAGTAATAAATGTACAACTTGGATGCTTGTCGTTATGCGTGTCAATACCTGTACACTGAATATAGAGTATAATGCCAGATTAAGATCTTTTTAAAGTCTAATTTAGATATAATCTTATCCAGTGGTAATTTATATAATTTAAAAATTAGAACAACATCAGCAACCCCCTTCCATTCTATCGCAATAACATTTAAAGTTATAGCTTAAACTAACACATATTGAGATAAGCTTCATGGAAGGCATTCTATTAAATGCACATGAATCGCTTTTATTCTTCCTCTTTTTCTTTCCTTTATAATGTGTGTAACGAGGGGTGGCTTAATGCGGCCTGTTGAACGTGGGTGATTCGAGAATCGACGCACGCGTTGAGGCGGACGAAAAAGGCGCGAATCGCGCGAGCGTGAACGGACTCGATGGGACTCGGCCGATTTCGCACGCTAATCAACGGACCATTTAATTGTTGGGGTACATCGTGGCTTATTGTTGAAGTTACGGCAACAGATTTTGCAGATTACGATCGTTTCGATCGGATGAATACGAAAATAAATGATAGGAACTTTTTAAACAAGACGTTTTCTGCTTTGCTTTGTAGTCTCTATGTGTAAATATATTTTTTTGCTTTGTAAACTAACTTTATGGACTTTAACTCCAAATTAAGTACAATTAAGGTGCACGAAGCCGATCGATTCCACGAAGCTCGCTGAACTGAAAAAAAAAACGGCTACACTGCATCGTAAAAACACAAAATTATAATTCCATGCGGTGTAGGCAATAATTCGTTCACTCACCAACATCCGTAACACTCACAAGAGTGTTAAAAGTACATGCGCGTATATAGGTACTGCGTTCAAGAGATTACAGAAAGACGCGAAGTTGCGCAGTCGGGCGCAGCCCCATGTCGGTGGCTCGCCGACACGACGATTGCGACACGACTTTTAACAACCACTCTCGACATCCAGGAGAAACTTGTGACATCAAAACTTCGGTCGAGTCTCGCGATTGCCGCCGACTTGGCGATTTCTGAAGCTCGCCGTAAGAGCCACTGCGCTCTGAATGTGCCCGGGCGCCAAATTGTCCTTCGTGAAGAAACCATCGTGCTCATTGTCTTGAGCCATATTATATAGAGCTCTCAGAAATCGCGTGCTTTACTCAAAGATCTGACTAACAATAAGAAGAGTACCTTTCGCCTTGAAGTCGAGACATTGATTGAATCTGAGCGGTGAATGACTAAAAATTGGAAACTTTTGCTTTAAAAGGGCAAAAAGAAAAATTTTATTTGCAGTATAATTTTGAATCGACGGAAAGGGAGATCCAGATCGAAGCAAAAGGCTTCGAGAAAGATTCATGTACGGCATCGTGTACAAATATCAACTTTTTGATGAAAGAATTCTCTGGTAAGGTCGACGTTTGCACATGTTATTCTTTAATACTACGTACATTGCGCATTAAGTTACAAATAGTATTGCATTTTTCTTAAAATTATTTAAAATAAAAATTAAAATCATTTTAAAATTAAAATGATTTATTTAGTTTTATAATAAAATAATAGTGCGACTATAATGAAGTTTATGTGTATTTACTTAATCATTCCGTTGCCTATAGAACTTCGTTAACAATATTTTTTATTGCTACCCGTATGTTACACGATACATAAAGGCTGATCAACTAGTAAAAAGTATCGTGAATTATATTCTCAGGGAGAAATGGCAATACACATTTATTGGGTATTAACGCCATATAAGTTACGGGTTGATGTAAGAAAATGTTACGCAGTGAAAATTTAATAAATATAGCAGTAGCCGTGGACCATTGTTGGAATTATAAAAATTTTTACTATGTTATATTAATAGTTATTAAACTCATTAGTGAAAAACATAGTAAAAATTTTTATACTTTCAGCAATGGTCCACGGTT
This sequence comes from Aphaenogaster floridana, assembly GCA_003063835.1. NCBI lineage: Eukaryota > Metazoa > Arthropoda > Insecta > Hymenoptera > Formicidae > Aphaenogaster > Aphaenogaster floridana. The sequence continues at coordinate 1,236,550 of NJRP01000010.1, read as the reverse complement.
ACTGCAATACATAGTAATTTTTAATATAAAATTTTCTCCGTGTAGCTAAATATTATAATTATGATTATATAGAATATATATAAATCTATGTATATGTTATTTCCATTACCAATATTATAATTGGACAAATATTTAAAAATCTATTTTATTTAATCCTAAATATTTTAGATCTATCTAATATGAAAAAATTATTTTTCAAAATATATGATAATGTATAATTGTTATATCTTCAATTATATTATAAAGAAATATTTAAAATAATTAAACTTTTATCGATTATTTTGATCTAATAATGCACACAATGCAGCATTATAAAAATGTACAGAGCATACGCCTTACACTCCCTCCAAGCGTCGTATAGGAACATTAAGCCGTCCAATTGGCCGCATCTGTTGACTGGTTACCGGGTGACCTCGGCTCTTATCAAATGCGTTGACGTGATAGGAGCTGAGACAGCCGTTTGTTGTACGTCCACATTGAAACAGAAGAAACAAGAGAAGTACGAAGAGAGGGGGAATCTGATACTGATTGCCCAGTCGGTGTCTCAGGCCCGACCCTTCGTAGGTTCTCCTTTCTTCTCTCATTCGGAATTACGGCGAACGGTCATGTCAACTAGACAATTAGCGAGAGAAAGTACCTTTTGAATCTCTGCGACACGTCTGACCCAATGATGGACGAATCGTACGCGAGGTGCGTGTGGGCCCGAGGTCAAATAAATTAAATTCGTCGTCTTCTCGTGTCGATACGCGTCGCGGCGGATAAGCGTCTCCGTGGGATTTGTGTGTCGCGGTTTCGCCGTGTGGGATTCAATGTGCGTCGCGGGAACTCGTTAGACGCGATGAGCTCTGCACTATTCGTCCGCCACGCCGGAGCCCCCTTGCCGCCGTCGTAAAGTGGCGGTTTTGTTCTTGTTACCGTGTACCGTTTTATTGGCCATAATTTTGGAGATTGGGTCGCGCCGGTTTGATGAAAAAAAATTCAGTAGAACGTCCTTTTTTCTCAGAGCGCCGTTCGATAGACAGCTCGTTTGCTTTCCCCATTGATCTTAGAATGGAAATCGGAAGCTGGACATAATGCAAAATGAAATTTAACGGTGATGTAGCAGATATTTTGTACGTGTGTTCCTGAAGTATCGCTTTCTAAATGTTAATTTGAATTTTTGATAAAAGTAGTAGGAAGTATATCGCTCCACGAAACATGTACGAAAGGATCTTACAAAATCTTTAGATAAGCAAAATAATCAAGAGAGTCATATGATGGATTGTAACATAATACGAAAACGTTCGTTGCTCTGTACTTCTAAATTTTCATTTCTTATTCAATAATATGTACATGAATACTGTTATCCCCTATGAAATATAATTTGTAATTTGTCATTAATCAAGCTGTTAGTGCGACGTTCGCCATAAAGGCGCGAATGTCGAGAAGAAGCTGAGAGCAGCGTGGTTAATCGAGGAAATTCAGTGAAACCGTAATTAGCGGCAGCGATCGTCGTTATAGCGGCCACGAAAGTTTGCCGGACCGGCAGCCTAATGAACTTGTTACATATTTACACGTTGTTCGTGCCTACCGACCGGCCTGGTGAGCGCAGAAAACCACATCGAATTAAGAGGTCCTCTCGCAAATTACAGACGAGACACGAGAGAGCGATTTAAGCTCATCGATCCACGACCGACCTCCGAATTCGCTCGCATTCGCTCGTGCTAATAATACCATTCCGATCAATAAACAATTCGATCGAGATAAAGTTGCTTCTTTCGTATTGTTACATTCAACTTAAACATTTTTAGCAACTTTATATTTTTAATAATTAAAATATTTATGTATGTGAAATAATTATATTACATATTTATTAATAATTTATAATATATAAACAGTTTACAAGAAATGCTTGTTTTGCGTCTATAATTTTCTGTATAACTTCCCATTTATCTCCCAAACCAGATGTCCATTTTATCATTTTATAAACGCTTGTCCTAGCTGCTTTTTCCATTGAATGATCGTTCAAAATACCTGTTCCATCCAGCCTCGCGACTTTGCCGCGTAATGAACGTACGATTGCAACCGCACTATTCCCCCTTAAACCGAGGATCAATCACCACGCTACGAGAAAATCCGTACGTCGGGCATTCACGGGCTAAGTGCTGCCTCTCAATCATAATTATCAAAAGTCCACTAATAATCGCGCCGAGGCCGCTTCTTCAATGAAACCAGCCATTTTTACGTCTTCAAATAGCACGCGAGGAGCTATGCGGAAGTAATAGCGCCGTGACGAGCGGACAGCTTCGACGCGCCTCACGGGGTGGTTTCGTGCCGTCGAAGTTGTCGTGGATCCACGATGTCTATCGTCCGGTCTTCCGAGTTCAAGGTCACCGAGTGCTTAGGAGGGTCGCATGTCCAAGAACGAGCGACGATGTATCGGCGTTCAGTGGTCGGCCACATGGTGAATTAAGGGTCAGCCCATTACCGATTTGACCTCGGATGACCCGGCAGTGTATACAGAGCTGGTTGCGTGCTGCTTGATTCAATTAACCCCACGACACACAAACACGCACGCGCACACGTACGCAGCACGATATGTGCATACGCGAACGCGTTTGCGCGTGTGCACCACTTCGCGACTCAAGATCCGAAGTCGTCGTCGAAGAAGAGACGAAAGCCGCGCCGTGATATAATGGTGGATCGGTAACTCTTCCTCTCATGGAATTGAATAAACGCGATTTGGCGATCAGTACGTTATGCAGAAATCTAGTCGATTCAAGTTGCTTGATCTTTGAAGTCAGTCTGATATTTTAATAAAATTCTGAAGATATTTCCAGCAGATTAGAATTTTATATTTAAGAATGATAAAGATAGCTTTCGTAGAAATATAATTTTATTATCCTACGCTCATAAAATTACTCACGATTGACGGGTACCGGTTGATTAACCGTCCTTTTAATTCGCAATTAATATTTTATGTCTTCGTCATGATTTCCTACTAGTATTGTATATATTTGTGGATAAATATCATGGACAAAAATTGTGAATAATTTCTCGTTTCCTCCAGGCATCGTCGATCTTGCCGGAAATGTACGTGTCCGTCGAGTTTCCTAAGCTACGGGAGCTGAGTGTGACCAATATTTCTTGATTAGAAAGCCGCGCGGCACATCGGATGCGAAGGCGTTCGCGAAGAAGAAAAAGATGACGAAGATGAAGAAGAAAAACATGAAGAGAACGAGAGAAAGAGAGAGGTAGCGTACATTGGAGGAGAGGAAGTCCCATCTGGTTCGCCGTGGACCACTCGTAGAGAGGATCCATCAATCACATGTGTCCCGCACCTCTTCCCAGTAGCAAGAACCTGCAGAACGTCTTCGCCTTTACAACGGCGTCGCCAAGGAAGTCAGGTCCCATCCTTTGCCTTGATCGTCCTAGGGTCTCTCGCTCCGCGCAAAAAGCGCGTAATAATCCGCGGGCATTGTGCTCTGGCGGACGTGAAGAAAATAGTATGCGCATGTTCTCAGTCACCTATGTGTGTTCGCTGGAAAGTCAGTAGGGATTGTGCGACTATTGACAAATGGCTTGAGCTCCTGTGTTTCTTCTCGCAATGCAGTGGACGATTGTTGGTACGCATTCCGTATTTCTTTGCTAGATTGTCGTAAACAAGTATCTTATGTTTAGAGTGGTTGTTTATCATTATACTAAACTCTAAATCTTCGCACTATCTTTATAATATTCTCATTCTAACATATATCTTTTCTATTTTGTAATGTCTTATTGTGATAAATTTTCATATTTAGAACTATCGGAAACGCGAGTAAAGAGAAAGTTGTAGATACGAAGGAAGCGGAGAGACTAGGACAGAAGAAGAGAGATTGTCCAGCGAGGAAAGAAGAAGACGATGGCTCGGCTCTCTCGGAGGCGAGATTGTGTGTTAATGTATGGCTGGCATTCGGACGACAACCGTGACAAATTGCTTTATTAGGTTGGCAGCCCGGGAGCCTTTCCACTCGCAGCTCGCACCTCACGGCCGCCACTCATCGTGATTGTACGCTCTATTCTCCTCCGCCTCTTGTTCTTCTCCATTCTACTTCGTCTTCTTCTTTCAGCACGCGGCGGAAGACAACGTAACTCGCGGTTGGATGAATGGATGAACGGGGATTCGCGCCGCGGGAGGGCGGTCCTTTTTTGAAATCGAACCGATCAACTCAGGCTCGATCCCGTGGACCTACATGGCGAGATCACCTACATATTGGTCCAACACTATCGGAAAGCTTATGTACTTTCTTTTGTTCATCTACTCATCTATCGCCAATCGCAATTTTTGTAATTAATCCTGAACTATCTGTTGATGTAAATTATTTGAAGCTTAAATATTTGCAAACTTGCAAGCATTTATACGCAGAATTAGTCTAATGCATACAACTTAACCGTTTCTAACATATTTAATATAACATTATAATTAAAAAATGTTTTGCAAATTAACTAAAAGTAAGTATTTTCATTTAACGTATATGGCAATTCTTCATACGCCTCTAATATTTATGCACCTCCAATTATGTCCATACATATCAACTTCCAACCTGTGCTCTTTCACATCATCAGCTACTACTCAGCGGCTCCACAAAAACCGGGCCCAATCCGGCATGGCGTTCCCGAATCTGATTTATTGACGCCATCTGGATAAATCACAAAGTGTGATTAGCTTTGACGTGGTACAAAAGACGCGGCTACCGCGCGAGACCGCTTCAGGAAGCCGATATGCCGCGGATCGGCTACCATTACGTCACCTGGGCAAGGTTGCCGCCACCTTGCAGCTCGTGCGTCCGCACCAGCAATCCGGGCGAGAAGGCGCGGATTATTAATGTTCGCGCCGGCCCGTTAATGGATCGGGGGTCTCCCATTCGAACACGGACGAACGTAGTATGCGGGTCCAGCTGTGTGGACGCGTTATAAGATCCTTTTTTGCGAGGTACAATGTCCTGGCGACTCCCGGATGCGGCGTCATTAAGTTACCCCCCGCCTACCCTTGGTCTTCCGCGCCTTACCTTTCCAGGTTCTCCGCGGCGAAACCGGGCGACGCTGTTTCCTCGCCGACGACTAGCGACGGTGCCGAATACCAAGCTGACCACTTCTATTCTCGGGAAGGTTATTAACTCCAGGGGATTAGCCTTCGTTACTTAAATCAAGTCAACTGCCTAATGATCTATCGTCACCTCCGTCGGAATTGCTCTTTCGACATAGTTCCTCGTTTCGGTAGCTCTTTGAATCTTATAATTAGTGGAGATGTATATTCCGTGTAAAATGTAGTTATTAAGGATATGTTGTATTCAACAACTAGCAATTTATATGACAACGCATTTCTGGCAATATATGTATGTCAATGATACTGTCTTTCTCACGAAATTGCTGATTTGGATAGAGATTGTTAGATATCAACCGCGACAAATGTGCGCGTTAACAGACGTCTAACGGTACCAGCGAGCTTCTCCGGGAACGTTTAATGAACGTCAACTTGACGTGTCCAAGTGAACGATGCAAATACACTTGTGGAAGTCGCGGGAAGGCTTTGACGGGGACGATTAGCGACGACAAATCCGAAGAAGCAGGCACATCCAACTGCCCGCAGAGCTTTCAACGTATAAATATAGAAATGTTTGCGCGCGATCGTTATCGAGAGTAATGTTGACTCTGGGACTATCAGACGTCGTCTAAAGTCAGACGCGTGCGATTGGACCAAATGCTATAAGTGGAACATGGGAACAGTCCGGATTTCTGGTCCACGATCACGTCGCGCACGTCGGGCTCGTCAATGAATAGATAACGAAGGAGAATGAGCTAGTTGAGGCGGTTTGATACATCGGCGACATCGCCGCAACATTCATCTGCATAATTCATTCTTATCAGTACGATTCCCTCAAGCAGAGATTCTCAACCGGCAAAGTTAGACACCTGGAAAATATAATTCTATAGATATGTAATCCGATCGGCGTAAGGCAGTATTAATTTAATAATTGTGAATTAATCGCATACTATAGCGTTTATCGGTGTTACCTATTATGCAAGTGTATATAACGTAATTAAATAAAAATTGATAGCGTTTTTAAATTATGTGTACATAAGTTATTAAATTTCTAATAATTATATTTGTTAAAAAAGATTTTTTTATAGATCTTATGTGTAAAATATATTATTTTTTTAATTATTTCTATACATACGCAGAGGAGAGGAGTCATTTTGAAGCGTCATTTTATAAGAATTACATTTTAAACGTTTATAAGATTAGATATCAAACATTGAAACAAAATTTGTTTTGTAATAGATTATAAAAATATACATACACACGTCCTGAATATTTCATAATTCATAGTTGTCGATAAGGATCTGACATCTTATAACCGAGAGAAGCGACAGCTTTGACGCGACGACACGATACGTTAAACGTGGTTCACAGGTCGCGCGGAACGCGTTCTCCACACGTAAGAATAAGACGCCCACCGTATTTACCCGCTCTGAATTCCTGAGTCGCGGTTCGCCCCCTCGCGAATTGTTGCGTAGCGCAAACCCAAACTCTTAACTCTTAAGCTCGCATGACTCGCCGGCTTAGCCATATACAAGGTGACTCGATATCGCTGTGTGATCTAAGGTTACAGGAAGCAACTAGCAAATTAAAAAACTATTTGCATATGATAAGTATTTAAATAGCAATTTCTTCCAAAAAATACGTAAAAAGCAATTTGTAAGTATTAATCAGCTGTTCAAATCGATTTGGAGAACGATAACATGAAAACAAGGATCCTCGGTTTAAGAAGTAAAAAACCTAACAGAATGTTTCTGATTGTGCAATGTCCGTTTATGGTAACGTGCAACTTGATAGTGTGAATATTTAAGAGATCGGAAGTCGACTTGTAAAGTGGACAGAGACAAATCGAGATACTTTAAGCACACCCTGTACTTACACAGATGTTTAAGAGCTAAGCAACTACTCAGAGCGAGTGAGTTGATGCGAGCCGCGTATCACGAGAAGGAAGTTCAATTTAACCCAATAAAGGACAATCAGAGGCCGACGGCGACCAGAGACGAGTACCTACTACTCTTCTGATGGTTAAACGGATCTACCGAGAGACTTCGCCTTCGGCTCTTTTCTACCCAGAAGACGAGAAACTAGTCGCTCATGAGATATCCCATCATTGAGAAAGATATCGCATCATTACAACTTACGTTTGCAAACGATAATAACAGAAGCAGAAAAGTACATGCCGGTTTGATTTTGTAAAAATGTGGTCGTGATTCTTATGGAGTGATTCTTGATGCCGTAACTTACAGAAATATTATGCAAGGTACTATCGCATCTTATAATGACTCGTTAATATATTTGTTAGAAATATACAAATTATTAACATATATATTATACAAAATGCGTGAAACAGTGACGTTAAAAGGATAGGTCATTTTAATTTTTGTGCGAGTGTAGGCGATGTCCCTGGTAAGCTTTCACATAACAATGAGGAGAATGTTCACTCGGCGTATCGTGAGGCTTCTCTATGGCTCGCAGAAGCGTATTATGGGCCGGCACTCTGTGCGAAAATGGAAAAGGCCAATTCCATCCATTCTTCGAGCTCGGCCTCGTGCGAACGACGAGGAATACGGGGCTCACGATGCACCGAAGCGTAAAACCGGTGACATGGACCAAGTGGGTTTTCGTGCAGCAGATTTCTCACAAAAGACCGCAAAAAGGACGTGCGCATCGCATTCTGGAAGACAGCTAAAGGCCGTTGGAAAAAGGGTGCGACAAAATGGCTCTTGTGATCCGGTATATCGATTCGGGATTGATCGCCGAAAATGTCCGTCCTGACATGCACACGACAAAGAGAACGAGGAGATAGAGATAATGGGAAACGCGTTTCTTTTCTGATATATAATATAAAAATTAGCATTATCGTATTTTTTACTTAAAACAAATCGATTTGTACATACTTTTTTTTTTATCACACTCTACTTTCGTGTTTTATGATAACATTTACAATAATCATAGAAATAATTTCTATGATTGTTGTGTAATGCTATCATATGTATAACAAAAATAATGTTTTCAGACTTAGTTGTGTAGCACTTGTATGGAACACTTTTTACACGCGACATTTTACATCGTGGTAACACCGGCCTGACTTTCGTCACGTCACGTATCGGCGTTTATCTCATAGCGTATGCACGAGAGCAGCATCGGTATCGAGATCTCACGAGGCCCATTCGGGAGCTGCTGATGAAAAGAGCGAGAGGTACCTAGTAGATTAGCGGGGGCTCACCCTCTGCCCACCCCGCTGGTCGAATAAGGGGGTTCCAGCATTAGCGATTATACGCATCGCGGCGCCCATACATCGGGTGTCTCCGTGTGGAACTAAACAGACAAAATGGCCATGCTCTGGATTCACCCCTCAGATTCCGTTTTCCTTTTGCGAGAAGCATCTCTCTCTCTCTCCCTCTCTCTCTTTCTTTCTCTCTCACTTTCATTCGTGCCAATGAGAACAATTACTCTTTTCGTCTAGGAGATACCTTCACGACGGGTAGGAGTCACGAGATTTTCGAAAGTGTTCCTCGCTTCTTACCGGAGAGATATGCCTCCGTGAATCGGTGAAAAGCGTTAGTAGCTCTCGCACCGTTGTTGTCCAATATCCTCAGTCACGCACTCGTAACACGAAAATAACAATTTATGCCAGAACACGTTATAACGATATAAAGAATACTAACAAATAAATGACAATGTTTCAAATTTTGAAAATAAAATTTTGGACAATGTTTTAAATAATATCAATATGGTAAAGTTATATTTTAAAAGTTATATAAAGTTATATTTTTAATATTTTTCTGTACGTAGCTACAGCAGAAAGAATGCAAAACGAAAAAAAGAGAAACGTTGCATACAAATTCATAAACAGTGAATATCTTATTTAATTATAAAAATTAAACTAATTAATTAAAAATTCATGATTAACTCATGATTACTGTTTTTGTTTCATTACAAGCAAGTAGTTTCCAAAAGAAAAAGGATATACCGAGCGTAGACGTTTAATTTCCTGTACGATCCTTCACATCTCTACTATATGACAGCTGTTGACCCAGTTTCCGGACCCACTTCATCTCATTGTCAAGGACATCTTAAGGATGAGATCACGCCCTCTGCACTCCGCATCGCGTATGCTACCCTTTCCCTGCGGGAGACCGACGAGACACTCTTTCATGTACAACGGATATATACACGTGGTTAATCCTCTTTCCATTGAGGCGGGTAAACATCGGCTATTGAAATCCCTGGCAAATCCCAAGCCATGTTTAACGCGATTATTTTGGAAATCGGATTTGGCGGCATATTGTCCTCATGAAAGGGATGATACCGATCTTATCCTCTGTGCATTTTTAAGCTGCTCTCGTCCACTGATGCATACCGCAACACGGTGTGACAGTCCTTTTAGGAAGCGAACCGATCAGCGGAAAGCGAAGCTTAGAATACGCGTATTACAACAATGAAGAAAACAGAAATGCTTTCTTCTTTAATAATAAAAAAATTAATAGAATTTTTTTCAAGAAATAGATGTGAATTCTAAAGAATAAAAAAGATTACTAATAGCTCGCGCGGCGGCACGCAGTAATGAAATATAGCTTAGTTATTGGAATACTTAGTTCTCAATACTTAGTTTTTTAATGCATTCATTTTCGCGGTGATTAAAAGATATAGCGGATTGTCTATGGCATCTGCTTTGCATGAAATGCCGAGTAAATCTCGAAAAAAATCGTTACCATGATTTCATCATGCTTGCGCAAGATGCGTATTTTTCTCCTATAAATGAATGCACATTCGCGTTCGTGAGTTAATGCAATTACGGGCTACTTTATAAGAGATCGGCGCATAGCGTCTGTCAAAGGACGCGGCCACCGACAAAGATCAATTATAATACGGCGTTTAATAAAGTAGTTACGGAATTTTCTTCGATACTTATCTCTGTTTATTGATCACTGATCGATAACGGTAATGATATTTCATTACCCGCGGGCTCGATAAACTTTTTTCATACTTGTCTTTTATTACTCCACGCCGTTGCGTTTCTATGACGCGCGTGGGACTAAATTCAAATGTAAATTGAAAGAAGCAGCTGATCGCGAGATTATAAATTATTACACTGTTCTTGTATTCTTGATAAAGAAAAACCAACGCAGTTAATTTACTTTTTTCTCGTTTTGTTTATAGTTTACAGATTTGCGTATCGATTATTTCTGATCAAGTCTCGCTCAGCTGAAGAAAAGTTCCATACGAAACGTTATTACGCGATCACCCTATGTTATCGCATGGTGTGACCGTCAATTGCGCAGGCTCGCATCTTTACAGGCCACTTCCGACCTTCGAAACAGTTACTCGCAATTAAAGTCGTCGTGGCCGAAGACACGATGCCTTAATTTCTATACGAACTTTCTCGACACGAAAGCAGACGTATATAAATTCGGAAGTGAAATTTTTACAACAAATTACAAACCAAAATGCAACGTCTTTTTCAATTCGCTCATTCCGCTGATATCTAATCAGGCTGTTTCGGAAGAGTTCTGTTGACATTGACAAAAGTATGCCAAGTTTTATCGTAATATGCGACAGGAAGCATTTTTGTAAATAAGCTAAATAGATATCCCACACAGACGAAACATAGTATTGCTATTGTTATTCATTCGTCATCGGCTTTTAGTTATCACAGTTATTACAGCCTAAAGACCGCAAGTGCCTTCGAAGAGTTTAAATATAGCAGCCGCATTATTATTTCGCGTAAGTACGCGAGCTCTTTAAGTTCTAATAATAACTATATATATGTGTATGAGGTAACATGTTCAGTCCGCACACGAAATAAATTACGGTCAACGTAACTCCTGCGTAACTCCTGTCACGATAGGAATTATCGTCTCATTATTGAAAGGACGTGTAACGACGACGGCCTCCTCGATTCAGACGAAAGAAGAGTTACCTTTCTACCACGGGAACTCTTCGGTAGGCAAAAAATGGTCGAAGAAGGCAGAAGACATCGAGAGCGTGCGTATGAAAAAACCATTAGAACGCTACCGGCGTACACGACTCTCCAGGTTCCTTCATTCGCTTTGATCCCACGACGATCAAGGCCAGCGCATTTCGTGTGCGGCACGCAAATGTAATTTAATTTTGCCATTTCTTTACGAGATACCCAAATTTCATGTACATTGAATCTTGTAAATAGCACCGTAATGTGCCATTTACTTGAGCTTGAGCTTCTGATTCGACAAGTAGTCAGTCTATCGAGCCTGATGCGTGCGCAGGATTCGAACAACCACGATGAAATTTTACTTCTGAAAAGATAAAAATAATTATTGCGTAGAGATGTATATAGATAAGAATATAATGAAATCGAAAGCGGCCGCGGCGGATTTCGAACGAAAGTGGCATTGTTTTCAGACGTTTACTGTTAATAAACGTCGAAACGAGGTGCACAGGCGGGTGGCGGCGTGATGCTCTACTTTTTACTGTTGTTCGGAATCAGAGAAAACGTTTTCCCTGTCGTTAAAATGATATGCGCGGTGCACATGTAATAACGACCGGCTGCGGCCGGCAAGTAATGCTAACGGCGTACGCTTAACTGTACGGTCACGAAGGCAGATCCGTCGACTCGGTTCAATATAGACGATAAGCGAGTTCACGAAACACCTCCGTGAATATCGTAGTGCCAGAAAAAAAGCGTATAGCTTGGTCTTACCGTACCATTAATCCCCGTGGAATTGCCGGCAATCCGAATGCCAGGCTCGACCCGGTGATCGAAACACCTTCCGCGCAAAATAAGTAGATGCAGAAAGCCGAAGGTGAACAAAACATCTTTCCCTTCATGACGAATAACCTTATAAGATTTATTTCTACGCTTATTTCTTTATATATTTTATCGAAATTTTATTCCGCTGAAAAAGTTTTATTCCATGTGTTAAACTTTATGAGAAATTGCCTCCGTGATTGTATTATAATATATTCAGTCTTTCTCGCACATATCGATTTACTTAAATGTACTTAAACAACTATTAACATAATAATCAATTGCAAATTTATATATTATAATGATGTTTATTATTAGACGTGTTTGATAGAGAAGAAAAATTACATGCCTTAATCAGATACTAATCCCATCGATCACACAATGAAGCCTTGATAGAATGCATGAGAACTCTATTTCTGCACAGTAGAAAATTACAATTCAGTAATTTAATTATTACTTAAAGCGCGTTACGGAAACAGTTACGGTATGAAAATCAGCCATTGTTTGAGATTCACAGACTTTGTAGAAAATTCCAAGTTTACAAAGCATGAGTATCAATGAAAGGCCTTAATTTCAATTTTAGGTGATTTGTAGGATAACAAGGCATCCCAACTTTATTCTTCACACTTTAATCAACGTTTCCGCGTCTTGGATAAAAGCGATCGGTAGTGGCGTTAGAATGCGTGATATATCTCGAAAAAAAAAAAAAAAAACGCGCTCGAAGGCCGTGAGGTAGCAGGTTTCCTCGCTCGTCAGCGCGGCGGTCAGGTATAAGACGAAGGGATTCTGGGATTCATTAGCGTAATTAACGGGCCCTCATTAAGCGTATTACGGAATGAACGGGCTGTCCTTACCAACGGAACTCGGCATCGGCCAGCTTTCTGCAAACGGAACTACGTGTCAATTAAATTCGAATAGTGCGTGCTCCTCTTTCGGCGCCCACATATTTCTCTACCAATGACGTTCTTCTTCGCAGAAAATTTATATCGAAGAAACCGAAAGGCTCGTCACATTTCGCTTCTGCGATCAACGAACGCATTTAGGTATATGCTCTAACCCGACTCCGTTAATTAACGCAAGAAGAATCGCGATATCTTATGTAATCCTGATTTTTAAAATTGTAATTCTTATATATCAATACGATTTAAATATATATTGTAGAAAATTATATAAATTAGAATTACATATATGTAATTTCTAAATTTAGTTATATTAATTGATTTTGCGGATGTAAATCGTAAAATTAAAAATGTTACATGAATTATTTATAACAGAATTAAAACCAACATGAACAATTGTACAAAATTTTTGTACGTTTATATATATTTTAACGAAAATAAAGTTTGTTTTCCTTATGCGATGAAATTGTTTTCGATACCTCTTCACTACATGAGTAAGGTGTTTATGTAACTGCATTCCGTGCAGCACGCTGTTGAATGTTAACGATATATTATCCAAAGAATAAAAAACTGTGACCTTTCCAGGACTTTAGCCACGAACACTTCATACACTACTTTGCGCGGCTTATTAATTAGAGTTTCTTGAATGATAAAATGAATCTTATGCATACACGTGTATACATATGTATAAGATATTCTTACATCAGTAAAATATTCTTACTGATCTCTTCCTTAATGTTCCACGATGTGTAATAACAACCGGCGTTAATAAGCATATGATTACGCTCCCGCAGCTCATGTAGGATTATGACTAAATGCAAATACCTATCTAGATTAAAGTTTGCAACATAGATATTATGTTTTATTTTATGCACGTTGAGAACACTGAAAATAATTAAGATATTTAAAGAATGTAGAAATATAGAGAAGAAATTATTACAAGTCAAAAAGTATGTTTACATGTTGCGTGTGTATATTTAAGATCTAGATCCATTAATTTAAAAATAAGATTTTGCTTTGATATCTGTAATAAAATAAGTAATAATGCTATCATCTATGATGCTTTTATTGATACCGTGGCAACTTCGCTTTGATCTCGTTAGCGTTTACATTCGAGAATATTATCCTAGAGGGTTCGAATGTAAAACGAGGCACGCGACGCGTGCGCGCAACAAAGGCTTAAAGGCACAACTTCTTTGGGGTTGACGTGTGCCATTCGGCCCCTGAAATAGGAGGCGATGATAGGTTGAAACGGTGATCCGACACCATTCCTACGAATTATCAAGCGACCATAAGGGTGACTATTCCTTGGTCGTCAGCTTTTGATCTTACTTACGAACCCTTATATTTACGTGTTAAAGTGACGCGGTCGGTACCATATGCTTGCGTAATATCCACGTTTGCGGAACATAATGGCGGTTATCTTATCGACTTTTGAAGATACGAACAAAAATAGCCTTATTTAAAACGTAGTATGTAATAAATTCTATCGAAAAACTACAAATGTAAAAAAACTAATATAAATATTTTACTTTTTTATAATTATAAGATTAATTGACTTAATGTAAATAATTACAATTATATTTACCATAATTATAATATTTAATCCGACATAATTTTAAAAAAATATTCGTCTTTTTGAGAAAAACTTTCGTTAGTTGAAAATTGATCTCGTTGCCTTCCTGGAAAGCGTTTTCAAGGATGGAGTGTATTCAAGAGTGGGGGATTAACGGACGGGTGTCGCCACGAATATTTTATAAATTAATGTCAATGCGCCCGGCTATATCCGGTTACACCGGAAGTACCGGGTACAATGAAACACGCGTGCGACTTGCAATCGGGAACTCACAAGGAAAAGACACAAGAGGGCAACGGGGGTAGGACAAGCCGGCCGAAAAAATGCTTTTGGCTGTGCATGGATTTCCTCCCACATTGTAAGTAACCCCCGTGCACCCTCCGTTACAAGGCGGCTTTTTTATCGGCAGTCTGCTCCGCGAGTTTTTTTTCTTGCTGCCCTCCCTTCTGGCGCGACCCCCTCGCGATTGTGTTCGAGGTACCGGGGGGCGTGAACTCTGGCTGCCACGAGTAACCTCGAGGCGTTTTTCGCATTTGCAAGTACCGCTAAAGTTGGGCCCTAAAAGGAACCGTTGAAGTTTATGTACAATCCAGCTGGACGGAGTTAGCGCGCTAGATTGGCGAATATGTGCGTATATTTTAATACATTTAGTATATAAGACATCTCATAAATATTGCATTTTTATTCGCATATCCAAGTACGCCTTTATTATTTAATTTAAATTTGTTTTTAGATAAAGATTTTTAAGGAATTTAATATCAACTAATGGATATAAATATTAAAGGAGCTAGACAAATTAAGCTTCAACACTGTTAATAAGTATAAATTTTATTTTTCTAAACTACTATAAAATCTATTATTGTATTATTGTACATATTTAAGAGTCTCACTACCATATATCTGAACTAATAAATATACGTAAATTTACATTTATATTCAGTAAATTTTCACAACTTGATGGACTTGTTTTTTATGATGGTATATTACGATTGTTTGCGAATAGTAAGCAACATCGTCACCAGTTTACGATCAATAATTTTTTGCTTATTTTCTAATATGACAAAACATGAATTAGTGGATGGCAACCATTCAATTATACCATGCGTTCTGATCTTATAGTCTTTCGCGAGTAATTACTGATAAAAAAATTATTAGCCGTTTCCGTTGATTTTTCCCCGGCAATACTCTCCCCTAAAAACCGCCTTAACTTCCAATAATTTATTCAGATACCCAGCGCACGCTTTGCTTGCTTTCTCTTTTCTATTTGCCCCCTTAGCAGAGAGAGGTTTATATCTCAATCTTCCCCTACTTGAAAGGTATAACTTAAACTTTAGAGATAAGCAAAATTTTTTCTTAAATGGGATATAAAGTATCCTTGTCCAGAAAGAAAAATCCACAAGATTATATCCTCTAAATGCATATTGAAACTGACTTGCAAATAATACATTTAAAAGACTGACGGATACTGATTCCAGGTAGAATTATTATATTTATTTTTTTATGTATTTTTACACGCGTATTATAACTTAAGGGTATAGTTTAACGTGTAATTAATGCGTAACAAATAAATACAGCATTCCAGAAATTTACCTAGATTCGATCTTTCGTCTGATAGACGCCAGTCCGGACTTGTCATGTCTAGGCATGTTACTAGATAAGATCTAAGGTTACAGCGTTGCTGTTAATGTCAGATTAGTGTCACTAGCCCTTTTCCAAAACGACTCGTTCGAGAATAGGTGAGAGAGTCGGGCGTGCGCCCGCCGTCTATCGGACTTTACTCTCTGTCTTTCTCTGCGTCTGCTTCACGGCTTTACTTTACGACTACCGTCGAGTGAGGGCCGACCCTTCTGCAAATCTGTTTATTTTGCGCGGGTTCACTCGACAGGTAGGTCCTCGAGAGGACCGACCCTCGTGCGATCGACAGCCTGAGAGAGACATCGGGCTCGTATTGCCCCGAGTTCTTGAGAAAGCTTACTGTATCCTCGAGATTTGCACATCAATCCTTTAATCCTTTCTGCCAATGGTTCCAAGGAGTCTTCCAAACTGCCACTTGACTTTTTGAAATTATCTTACAATGGGGCATACTGATTTTTAAAACAATAATATACAATAATCAATGTTTAATTCTTTTGAACGTAAATATCATATTTGGCAAATTTTAATATGCACAAAAAATAAATCCTTTTCATTTCATTTAAAAAGGGAAATCGTTCAAAGCGGTTAACTAATAATAAATAGTGACGTAAAAATCTTTTTATTAAATAACGGATTCACACATATTGAGTTATGACAAAAAAACTTGTTATTGATGCAAAGAATATATTTAAAAAAGATTTACAAACCTACCGCTTCATTAGATGGCGAAAAGTGAGCAAATAACAGTAGCATAAATGATATAAAAAAACATGCAGATGGGACAGCAAGTTATTAAAAAGAATGCGGGAATATTTAACGAGATTATCGCTGATTTCCTAATGAGCTTTAATGGCATATAATTTCTTAATTACCTTAACCATGATCATAAATATAAATCATTATACTCGATGAAATCATAAAAAGACTAATTTATCTTTATCAGTTTTATTTTGACTTATCTTGCACATATGCTAATGCTTTTATAAAATATGTTTAATAATAAAAGAGAGTTTTTTCATTTAACTCTTTCGTATAATGTTGACAGGGCTTTAATGTTTATAAAGAGAAATATATATAATATTATTTTTTTAAACAATATCTGCTTTTTCTTTATTTTCAATAATCGAAGTATATCAATTTGCGTTCCGAAATATGTACATTTGATTACCGAAACGCAAATGTCAGTTACTAGTTTTACCCTTGCTTCTATATATGGAGTTGTTCGAGTTTCGTTACTGTGCGTGCGCGTTTGTGTGCGCCTTTCTGCCACGTGCCTACAACCCTTATGAGACAACCGATACGCTGGGCGGAGTTCTGCGCCCGGTTCCTTTCGACCTTTGTGATCTGCGCCGTGCAAGTCCACCACCTGGAACTACAGAAGTTCGGTCGATTTTTCGTCGTTACAGCCGTTGAATAATGTTTGTCTTTGAAAGTTTTAATATCAGCTTGTTTCCATTTGTTCCATTATAGGAAAGGTAAAGGGTTTTCACAAGGCATTTCTCTCTTTCTTCAGACTCTACTTTCCGTCACGGTTTTGAGTTCATTCTAAATTTTCTTAAAGGGCACTTCTATAAGGGTGTTAAATCAAAGCTTTTTTTAAATGTAACGTCATTATTTATAGTATAAGAAATTTGCCATCAAAAGTATACTATGCTAATGTAATAAATAGTACTCGCAGATGTAGGAAATATCCAAGCGATGTGTACACGGAGAAAATTTTATATTAAAAATTCCTATGTATGGCAGTAGCCGTGGACTATTGGTGGAATTATACAAATTTTTACTATGTTTTTCTATAGCATAGTAAAAATAATTTATAATTCCAGCAATGATCCACGGTCACTGCCACACATAGTAATTTTTAATATAAAATTTTCTCCGTGAATAGCATGACCACTTTCCGAATGTATATAATTTTTAAAGCTAAAGATACGAAACTCTCTAAAAGAAGTGTCTCTTTTATTTTAATCCATGTAATTTACGACACTTCACATAGTACGATCCGCGTACGTCTCGACTGCGACAGCAATGATTTTCAGCACGCGGAATGTCGCGGGTGGTGGAAGGAAGGGACGAAGTAATAGAATTAGTTCGGCCAGAGGAGGAGACCTCACTTGCCTTGCTATAACACGAGTCAAGTTCCGTCACGAAGACCTTAATATCCGTTACTTCCGCCGCCTCCCACTCGTTCGTTTGTTTATTCGATATCGTCGACCGTCTTACGAGGCCCGAGCCTCGTCTTTCTTTCTGACCTTTATGCGATAATACAATTCTCATATGAGTGACAATACAATTCGCTATGTGTGCGCTGGCTGATTTATGAAGTACTATTTGTACATGAATTCTTTGAGGAAAATATTGAAAAAGTAATATGGGGGGCAAAATTGTTCGATGTTACGAAGAGGAAACACATCACGAATGTTCCCCACAAATTCCGAACGCGCGTGATAAATTATTAAATGATCGAAAACGTAGGCTTTCGCGGAATTTTTAAACGTCTGCTAAATAATAACAAAATATTATAACGCTCAAGTTAAGATTGACATCTTTTTAATGACATCAAGTGACGGAGAATATATCTGTAAAAATTTTTTAAAAAATAAAATTGACTTATTGACAGGTGGATGAATTTTATACAATGGACTCCACTTTTTTTCACCATCGAATGAAGAAAGGTCAAAAACTTGCGAATCGACATCCTCAATATCGTGTGTGGATACACATCTAGATGTGTATAAGAGACAGCCTCAATATTGTGTGTGTGTGTGTGTGGAACGAATTTTATTAGGTGACAAATTGTAGATTAGGGATTGTAACATGCATTGTTATAGGAATATTTGTGTTCGGATTATCAACCTTTTAAATTATTTAATCTCTTTATTATCAATCTTTTGAATTATTTAATTTCTTTCTTAATTGTATACTCAACGACGTTATTTAATCATTAGACTGAAGACGACTAAGTTATGTAAGTCGAAACGTCTCTAGATTGTTTTTAACTTTGAATAAATGTTTTATTAATTTATTTACCAACCAATAATGGCTCGTCTTACTTGACCTATCTATATTGCTGATATATTATTTAGAAATACGAGCAGAAGTACATTTATTAAGATTTAATAACAAAATATTCTCAAAATATTGTCCCGTATCTTAATTGTTTTACAATAAGATATATTCAATGTTTTGCTTCAGACGAGGAAATACGTCGGCTCACAACCATGGCCAACTATTATCGTAATTAACAATAGGACATCCGTTTTTACAACGATATATAAAACCACCCCGCACGCGAAAACTCGTGCGTCGAGAGAGCCGTATTGTCTCGCGGACGATTCGCTCGCGAAGTAGCGAGCAAGAAATCCGATGTGGGTTAAATGCTAATTGCTCAAAGTCGGGCGGTGGCGAATCCCTCGGGTGGCACGATCTGCGGCCATGATAAAGCGAACTACACGAAGTACGTGCGTTCTTATCCGCGCTTACATTGGGAAGGTTAAGAGTATCGTGTATGCGGCGTTGGAGTTCTGGGGCACTTTTAGCTTTCGTGTAGCAGTTGCGTGCTGCTGCACGTTCACTCGAGCACGACCGCCGCTTGGAAAAAGTTTAGTGCTTTCTACAATGCTGGAAATAAAAGTTATCGATATTGCGAATTTAACACGCGTTGAACTGTGCCAAATAAATGGTTCATAAGCAATATCGATCCCGTTATGTGGGAAATGTAATCTCAGGAGGATGGGGAGCTCGTATATCTGAGCGTATTATTACCGTCATGAATAATTTACCAAGTTATTAATCACGGATACAATATGCAGACAAAAGTTGTGATTGTGTTAACTTCGTATCCGTTGCAGCGGTGCGACTGTGATCCGCACTTTACTGTTTGCCTCCACGTGGCGATAATGTCACGTTTTTTTTCCTGACAGTTAGTACAAAGAAATGAGGTCAGTTTCGCGCAAACAATATTATCTAATATGACGTGCAACAGAACGACATATCAAGAATATGCACTGCACAGATCAATTAAAACGTAAATAGCGATAAAGTAACAAATGAAATAAAGAAAATGACGTTAATTTTTTGCTTTCTTGTTACGTGTAGAACGAAAATAAATTAAAGCTCTTTCCATCGATAGTTTTCCTCTTTTACTATTACCATTTCTAAACTAGCTCGGGATGTCTATAACGGGTGATGATAACGTGTGCCGCTATATCCTTCACATAATGCGGTAATATGAAGTTAAGAATCTACAGTAATGGACTAGCTTGACCAGATTTGCCAGCTTTATCGAAATCCGCTGCACGCGGATCGACTAGAAAGTGTCCTGGATCGATCGTACGGCTCCTTCATCTACTTTCCTAAGTAAACAAATAATATTCGAAGGAGTTACCAGTGTACCTCGTTTGCAATTATTTCAGGAAGAAATCATTAGAACATTTGCGAAAGTGTGAATTTATTTAGTACGTTTTGCATTGATGGAATTAATTAACAGCTACTTGTGTATATCCTGCGGTTTTAACGATGATTGTTTAATGACGGAGAAATTAAACTCTACTATTAAGCACTTGTTAATTTTTAGATTTATATTATTTCTTTATATCTTTGCAGTGTTAATTAGATTAGTAATAAATTATATTGGAGTAATAATGTAAATTAACTGTATTAACTAACCTCATGAATACATTATTCAAAATACAATTTTTACTCATTATTTATCGCGAATTTCTTTTCTCCGTAAATTTTATTTTATTAAATTTTCTTAAATGATTATAATAGTTACAAGCGTTCACGTTTATGTCTTCAAGTTCTCATCGAGCGAAGAGGCATCTTGTCTTCTGCAACAACCCATGTTATTTCAGTTCCTTCAAATAATGATAATTAATAACAGAAAAGGGAAAGTGAAAAATTTTACTCGCGAATAAAAATTTAGACGAGTCTGATTTACAGCGTTCGGATAAGGATAAACTTCTTTTTCTAAGCGTTAAACAAGATTTTGATCAAAGGAAACAGAAAGACCGAGATAAAATATAACAATTTTTATAAAGAAGGTATCGATCCATACAGTTATACAGAGTAAATCGAATTCGACGTTGATGGCGGCTGCTCGTCTTCGAGGTAGCCAAAAGCAAATAAACATCCACTCGACGTAATCTTTGCGAAGGCTCGAGCAGCCCGGGTCGAGTGCAGCAGGCGCCTGCCTTGCGAGAACTCGAGCGTGCTCCATCGAGCATTGTGTCCATTATACGTTTTTGTCTGCCGCTCTCCCGCCCTTTCGCCCCTCTTTCGCAAGGTTTCCCGTGAGTCCTGCGAGACTCCTCGCATTGTCATATCGAGGTGGTCTCTCCATCCTCCCTTCTTCTTTCTTCCCTTTTCTGTATATAAGTATAAGTTTACGTTTGGAAACCACGGGCCCACAAGACCCCGCCGGTATTCATCCCAACATCGGCATACCTTTTTCTGCCGTACGGTCCCGCACGGACGAGCGGGCCTAGTCGCGCGTGGCGAACGACGGACCTCGGAATAAAGTACTCTTGGAGAAATGGAGCCGTTTTTACTCGACATTTTTCAATCTCTTAACGAGGCACTTGGAGCCCAACTTTGGACAAGCTAATTTAATCAAAGTTCGATTGCACCAATATCATATTCTAAGTAAATTTTCTTTCTTTTACTAATGTACAAAGTTTAGCTAAAAAGTTCTATATATAAGAATATGTTGGAATAAAATTTTTATTCGTTTAAGAAATTTCAAGGATCACGTAACTATGCGCGATTGTTCCTGTTCCCGAACGAAACATCTTCTTCGGGACGTCGAATAGAAGCTCGCGAGAAGACGTAGGATACGGTGCGCCTTCAACTTTGAGCGAAGATAGGAGTACAGTTATCCATAAAGTAGAGCATGCGTACGTTGGCTCTAGAGCGGCAGGTGGCTACCGCTGAACAAAGAGACAAGGAGCAAAAAGAACGTGAGCCGTCATCCATCGGGACAGCACGAGAGAGCTCTCGTTCACTCGGAAATGATTGAATCATTGAGCCGATGTCCACTCGTTACACGAAAACGTGGTAATTCACGAAAGACATGGGACGCGAGTCAATCGCCGATGCGCCTCTTCCTGCGCTATCGCATAAGGCGCATTTCGATCCGGCAATTTCTTTTTCTCTAAACTGGGTTATTTATAATCGCAAAAAAAGATTCTTTTATCGTTAAATCGATCATCACGGATATTTTCATGCTTCTTTAAAGACGACTTTAAAGACGGCATCTTTCACAGAAACTCATAAATCTTAGCATGTAGCTGTCGATTGAATAGAAATGCATCACTTTCTAAAAATTAACACAAAACACTCTTATGATAAATATGTTGTTTTATATAGTTATTTTATATTACATAAAATGAAAGGATCACGTGTTGGGACAGGAACATACACATATATATGAATGTTACGAGACGAGATTTTAAATTGAATTAATTAGTTATTATTCATATTTTATACAATAGTAATCATAATTAAGGTGTTTTAGTTTCTCGTAATATTCTATATCCGTACAAGGGTACTCGGTAAAATCGATAAATTGGGGGTCTGCCGTGTTATATTCTATATGTATATAGACGATTTTCTAGGCCTCTCTTGTTTCTTCTGTCTCTCGTTTTTTTTCGCATCTCTTTACATTCTTATCACAATATCGTATTTTACACAGATTCACTTACGGCTTACATGCTAGAGGGCCCCGGTGCAATATTTACAGATGTTCGGTGTTCGATCTCCCAGCCTCGCCGAGTCGGATCGATCTCCGATGGCTTGCACCGAGACTAGTAACGCTAGTAAATTCTATGGACTCTTTATGCTGTTTACCATTCTCTCTCTCTCTCTCTCTCTCTCTCTCTCTCTCTATCTCTCTCTCACACTCGCGTACTTTCTGTCACATTAAGTTCGCACTCGTTTTTCGCGCGCGGTGCTATCATAATCCGCGTATTCGACGAAAGCGTGAGCCTCACGGTTGATTTCGCACGTTACTCATCGAAGCTGTCGGATCGACGTCTTTTTACGTCGCAGAGATTAATGTGTCACGCATTATTTCCTGGAAACTGTACATCTTCTTCGTAAACAGATTACGTTCATGGAGAAGAGTATAAATTATTTTTGATTACAATTAGTATTACAATTTTCTGAAGTTTCGTTTGCTTCAACTATCAGATTTATGTAAACTTAAGAAGAGGTCTTTGCATATAGAAAATAAATTCATTTTTCTACTAATTTGCAACTTCTCAGGAAATTCTGCGCCAGTCTCGACAACGACGATCAAAACGCGCGCCTTATCACTTCGACCACGCTCAATTGTTTTACGCTGTTTTTCGCATTTCCGGCTTTACACGCAATTTAGGAACTGAGGGGAGCTTCGTCTTAAATTATACACGCATACACCTTCTTATTGCACCGAATCAAAACGCAAGAACCCGTCCGAGAAGGCCGTCTCGTGCTTCCTAGTTGTTCGCAGCGCGGCTTGCGGTTAAATCTAACGGCACTTATTATTATACGCGGGAGAGAATCGTTTGTGTCGTTGTCGCCGTCATCGTCGTCGTCATCGTCGTCGCCGGTGCATCCTTCGCGTGCACCCGACGACGACGCTGAACGTCACGACGTAGAAATTCCGCGTCGCCCCGGCGCAGCGACATCGATCCCCGGACCGTAAGCCTACCTTCCAGCCCGCCTTCCCTTTTTCCGCCGCGAGGCCTTTACGCAAGCACACGCGACGTAATCGCGTACCAGCGTCCAACAGCAAGCGCGGTCGACACGAGCGGAAGGGCATAAAACTAGTTTTGTACTGTTCTCTTTGTGCACCATGGGGCGAACCCGGCAGCCTAATCCGCCTCGAGTTTCCGCGCCGCGTCGACTTGCGCGGCGCCGACGCCCTCGTCGATTTCCAGGGAATCGGGGAAATCGGGGGGAGATTTATACGGGTGCATTGCCACGTGAGATGCCGCGTACTCGATCGCGGACTCTATTAATAAGCGGGTTCGGAAACTGTACGGCTTCGGTATCGCGAATACACTCGTTTATTCGAGATTTGATCCACGATTGAGACAAGTTTTATTGTACTTTTACACAGAATTGTAAAGTCAATTTATGTGCCGTCTCACCCTGGGATTTGTCACTGTATCGAGAATTCGATGTATGTATGTAGATCGTGAAAATTTTATTAATTACAATTATGGATTAACGATGAGACTATGTTGGATTTCGATCGGTGGTCTTGTCGGAGATATGAAATATTCGCAGGAGATCCTATGTCGTGAGAAATTCTATAGAAATGAAGAATTTTGAATTTCCAATGTTAAGTTTGAATTACTGCAGGAGACGCATACATAAGTTTAAGAAATCATGGGTATTTAACTTTTTCGCAGATTTGAGAGCTGGGATGTGCGGAACCGAGGCCTGGCGGTCTCGTCGCACATCGCGACCGACATGTGTCGAACAGTAACAATCAGAGCGAAGGAAAAGACAGAATCAGGAAGGACAGGAACTGCGCGGCACCACGCGTTCTCATGAGACGACGACCATTGTTGCACTGACGAGACCGTGGATCTGGGTCAGCGGTGGGGCCCGCCCGACCCTCCCAGTTTCCCGCGGTTGCAAGCCACAGCCGTCGTTTTTGCGGTTTGGCATCGCCTCTTGGAAAGCTAGATATTGTGCGACGCAAGATGGCAAGGGTGACCTAACATGGCCGACGGAGGACAGCGAAGAAGAAACAGCGTAAAACAGTCCGCCACGTCGTTTACCCGCAACATGAACGGCTTATAGCGTGAAGCTCGCGTTCTGCTTTTCTGACAGAGTTCGAGCGTAGCTTGTGATGGAAAAGAATAGGAGATGCTACTTAGAAAAGGCCCTGATAATTCGAAGGGATCGCGAGAGCTTTATTTTATTTTCAGAGGCAGCAAATCGTTCTATTTGACTTACCATTAATTTACTGAAGCTCCCTTCCGGTTTATTAATTTTACAATTTGAAACTATTCGCAAAATATATACTTAACAAAATGACATTTTTTTGTAAACAAATCTATAAATAAATAAATATTTTTGAAACTAACTAATTTTTAAGATAAAACTTCTCGATTATTAATGTGAAGTATTGCAACTGAGCGAAAATCAAGCGGACTGCGTATTAGACTACAGAACTACGAAAGGAACTACATTTAGAACAACCAATCAATGTTGAAATTAGAACGAATCTTCTCTACGTTTTCCGAAGTTTTTTTTAATGTACTTAAACATCGGTGGCATTCCGCGCGTCGCCAGCGGAGATAATGACTTTTTTCCAGCTCGCTCCTCTAGCTATTCGTTCCTCCGTTCGTCTCTCGCGTATTATTCTCCTCTTCGGAGGAGGCCTCCGGCCAGTTGCCTCATCCGGGAAGGAGGGACCGGTGATTACAGCGAGCCACCGTGATTGCCGAGATCGTTTGACTCACGAAAATGTCATTAGGATTTCATTACTTCCAACCGCCTTGAGGAACGACTGCTCAACGAGTTTATGCAACGTTGTCTCTCGTTCCCCCCCCCCGGCTTCTTTCCCTTCCTTCGTCTATCTTCCTGGAGAGACCTCGCCAACCCTGTCGTTCTTCTCGTTCATCTATCGCGCGAGATCCAGCCCGTGCACGAAGTAGGTCAGCCGCGCTCGCGGTTGTTGAGCAACTGTCACAAAGGATCGACCGGCGTAACGTCATCGGCAATTGACATTTGCGAGGAGATAGAAATTGGTTTTCAGAGATGCACGATTGTGCCAGACCGGGGCTGATTTAGAAAGGTGACGAAAATATCGAGCCGCACTGAAAAGAATCACGCGACCTGGTCCCGTTGTTCGCCGGAGTTTGTTACGCTTGTTCTGGACATAATCACTAGAGATGAGCGCCGGACGTAGGCCAAATCTCAAACCTGATTAGCGTTCCTTTCCATTTTTCAAATCTTGATATCATTATCGCCACTATTATATTATCGCATTAGTCTCGGTAATCGACAGAACTTGTTAAGTTTGGATGTAACGGTGATTATGCAAGTTCATATTTTGTCTCATGCAAATAAATCTCAGAAAATAATTTTTATTTGTCATACTAAATTGTTTATTCATCAACACCGATGTGAGTCCTTAATTAAACTGAAATTATCCTGAGCGGGAGTCGTGACTACCAGATTTTACAAATTCATTCTGAGAATAAATGTATGTGAGAATAATAGTGGCAATGCTAAGACCAAAAGGCTCAAATTTAATATTTAAAATCTTTATATAAAAATATTGTCAATAAGTTAAATTATAAAATATTTTAATGTTAAACTAAGACATAAATTTTACAAGTAAACAAAAAAATAAAAACAAAGGAAAAACACGAGGGATTATAAATTTGAGGCTTCTGGTATATAGAAATAAAATCAATTAACACCTAATTGTAATAGTTGATGGTAACGTCGATTCAATATTTTTTCATAGGAAATTATTGTATCGCGTAACTTGTTTATTTGATTAACCGTAGCGATTAAACTCGGTATGCAATTCCACGCTTGACAAACGGCAGACAACATTTTCACAATAGAAACAATTACTTGGAGGCAATCTCTGCTTATAATTAACCGTAGTAATCAAATTAGATCCGATGCACGCAATCACGACGGTCGACACGAACAGACATATAAAGAAGCCGTTTTATTTCCCGGGAAAAAAGATTCCACGCGACTCTTATTTTTGCGACAACGATTACTTGCCAAACACGAAAAGCGTTACAGTCGTGGCAATCACTCAATCATACGCGAAGCGTTACAAGTACCCTCCAACGCGTAAATCGAACTTCAAGATCATCAATGAACGACGTCGTCCTTAGAGAACTCGCATCACGAATGGTCACGGATCGATTTTCGGCGATTTCACGTCGTAAAATCGCTGTTACATCATTATTATCACTCTTTTTACAACGTACTTTTTACTTCACCGTACGACGATGTCTCGCTCCCGTCTTCCTCCAACTAATTCCAGCTCGAGAAGGAAACATCTTTCAGCACAACGAAACGACGCGCACCGAAACGTCACTAATCAGTCAAGAGTCACTCGATGCACAAATCGTTCATGACTTCCGATTCCCCGCGACGCTGTCGACTGTCCACGTTGGCTGGAAACTCGGTCGTCGGTCCTCTTCGTTAGTTTTGAGAAGCGTCTATATCGTCGCCGATTGGCATTCGTGGTTGCATTTCTCTCATCTCATTAGTATTATAATTAATATTTTGCTAAGGGACGTGTATCACACACGACGCCGCACTGTTCGTACCGCTCTCACTTCGACGGACGGCCCGCACGGATACCGGCATGCGGGTTTCATTATACGATTAGAAACAATATTAACATTCAATTTTCCTCGCGAGAGGCGCTACACATATTCACACTTTGGGGCGGGACCGCTGGGATACGTTCGCGGCGCCACGAAGGGGTGGCTCCCCTGAACTCAGTTCAAGGGACATCTTCGTTAAACCGCTGGCCATACCCTGCAAAAGACACAGATAACCGTTCAGTTGGAAAATATTGTGATGTATACGACGAGAGATTTTGCGAAATTTCAGAAAATTAAGCGGTCTACTTCAATATCGAGCTATTTCTTCATCAAATCAACATTGTACACATGTAAAAAATTTAACTATTAATGTTTTAATGTTTTAAATAATTAACTAATTTCAAGTCAAGTTCAATACCAAAGTATGTTGCGTCTTTCAACATAAATCTGTAGACACATTTATCTGTGCTGCACAAATGCGTTTTTCACGCTCGGTCTGTAGTGGCACGTATACTCACGCCGGTCTCCTCGCGGTTATTATATTATTAAAGAGATATGCGGTAACTTTGAAGCTTCCGGAATCACAGCGCGATGAATATTACGGCAAGGCGAGTAAGGTAAATTTGTCGTGTCATGCTGGTTCTCAGTGAATAGAAGAAACGTCCAACATGTCCCAAGGGGACACGTGACTGGCAGTACCAGTTTGCGTTGAGGCGCGCTGATTGACGCGTCGCACTTTAATTTCAAATTGAAAATCTCTATGATTGAGTATCGAAGTACTATTCAATTATGCTCACACAGAAATCGCCGATATGAGTTATAATAGCTACAATGACAAAGCTATTATCAGATGCAGATATTTAAGGAACGCTGTTCTCTCGTTGTACGTGAAACGCGATAGATATTCTATATCTTAGAACGCGATTCATCTCACATACAATTATTTTTATTTTCTGAACAGCATTATTACAAAGATCGAAATATTATATTATACAATTACATTATATTATACAATATAGATATTACATTATACAATTCTTTCAAACTTGAGCAACGTTCCTCTGTAACTGCTTAGCTAGTCACTGTCAGTTTCAATCTCAGACCGCAAATTTAGCGTATTCTCATTTTCCACAACATACAATGGTAGCCTAAGAGTTAAGAACTACTTTAGATGCATCAATTTCGCAATAACCTCTAGCTTCCGAAGGCAATGCATTAAGCCTCCATCGATGTCGATCCGATTCGGAGAAGCAGCACTTACGTGAGTAGTCCGGGGTTGGGGTCCGCCTGGTACCAGGAGTACTGCGGCATGTAACCCGCGTGATGCGGCGGCGGTGGCGGTGGCGGTGGATGATGCCCGGCCGTGTGCGGGTGATGATGGGAATGGGGTGGCGCGTGGTGCGGATGGTGCTTCATCTCACCCGGCCAGGAGGGTGCCGGCGGGCTCTCGTTGTGCTGAGGCGACATCTCGCTTCCGGGGCTCGAGCTCCCGGGGGTGTGACCGCCGCCCCCGCCGCCCATGCCGCCGAGGTAACCCGTCGTCGGGCTGCCCGACACGGAACTTCCGCCCCCTGAAACACAAACGCGAACCGGGAACCGTTTCAGAACCGTTCCGAATCTCGCGGCCGTCGCTGCCGCCGCCGCCGCCGTCGTATTCAGCCGTGTCGCGTTGCTGCACATGCAGCTGCATGCGCCTGAATGGGACCGTCGTCGCAAATTGTATTAATCGCGCGAGGGAGCGGTATTGTGCGCTAATGCATCTGGTGGCTGTTACGAGACGGGAAAGAGTTTCTAGAGGGTGGTCGCGCGTTCGATTCCGCGGGCTCTAAGTCGAGTTGGGGTCTGCTCGGAGAAGGGGAGGTGTATATAGTTCATCCCTGACTGTACGTCACGTTTCCGTGATATTTCGCCATTAGAAGCGCTCCGATTTTTATCTTTTCCGAAACTTTGTGTTACCTTGATGCTATTCTTAACCATGAGACTGTTACAGTTTCGAACTCATTAGTGTAAGTAATGAGGTATATTATAAAGTATACGCATATTTATATTCACTTATTAATTTTTGCAACGTTCAATACAAGAAAATGATTTGCGTAAAAATTAGTTTAATATGTTAACGTAATAAAAATATTTTGTAAAAATTAACGAAGCTTCATATATAAAGATAAAACTTTATATCCTATATCGAAATCATGAGGCATAATGATGTGCATTAGGAAGTACACGCTCGCACTAAATTTCATCATGAAAGAGTGGCATTCCTAGCAAGAGAAATTTCTCAAGATGGGGTTAATTGCGCTGGTCTACGTCTTTCGTGGCGCATTTCCGAATAAATCACTCACTAGGCAGATTCTAGATTACCGTTAGTCGCAGAAAGAGAGCAGCGATGAAGCAAGCAATTTCGTCGTTGTCGGCGATACGGGCAGTGGCAAAGGCGCGATAAAAAACGCAGACCGCGAAAATTGCGCCGGATTATTAGTATTGTAATTACGGAGCAAAGTGGCGTTCGCGGAGATTGCGGCGGCGATGCGGTAAAGTGATGGAGCAGCCCCGTCAAGCGCGCAATCATCGCGTACGTTCACCAGTGACATTCAATTAACGCCCGTGGACGTACACCCAATTAAAAATGCGCGAGTGATCGTGTTCGCGAAAATAGATCGCGGTTGATCGTGAGAACCATTCAATCAATCGGCGGTAAATTGATCAAACGCGCGCTCTTCCAAGATATTAATTAAACACGCGATGGAAGAGAGTTGTCGCGATTATCTCTTTTGTTTAATTCACACCGGTGTATATTTTATTTATGCAACTGCAAGATGACTTACCTCCTTGCATGAGACTTCCAGGTTGACCGGGTTGAGGGGATGGACCTCCGGGTAGAGCGGTGCCACCCGCCAGAAGACTGCCGTGCTGGCCACCACCACCACCCCCGCCCTGCTGCGCCGCTTTCATCATCTTCTTGTACTTACTCCTCCTGTTTTGGAACCAGATTTTCACCTGCAAGAAAAATTGTGACGATCGTGTTAGAGATAGACTTTCATAAACATTTTTTTTCATTGTTACATTTACGTGAACGTAAAGTAGAAAATTCTATTACACATCCTACACTTTTGTTTAACTATATAGAATTTAACTATTTCAAACTTCTAACGGTAATAAATATGAATAATCTTATCAATATTAATTAAGCTATTGTCCTTCATTTTGTCATAATAATGAAGGTAACTTCCTGAACTTTCTGAAGATATTGGATAAGCGAAAAAAATAAAAGAGGAACTTCGTGGGGACAAAAAGGTATTGCGATAGAATATTATATGTGCTTATTATATGTCATGCTGAATACTTATTAAATGTTTATTAGAATTCACATCATATTTACGATTCCACAAGTATAACTTGTCATACAGGATTGCTTGTCATACTATTTTTTTAAAGTTTATGCATTTATATAACGATAACTAATTCCTTAACTCGGATTAGAAAATTTGAATATTCATACGTTACACGTTATTTAGTATTAATAAGCACACTTTTTTTACATAAATCATTTCACTCATAATGTAGCCAGATGCAATAAATTGCAATATTTACAGATACATCAACCATATCAAATATACAATCAACATCGCTATCATAAATGCTACTAATAATTATTATGTTTATCATTAACGTGTCCATTCTTACATTGTTCCCTTGAACCATTAGATTGATCCATAAAATTATCACGAAATAGAACTGCAAGCGATTTCGTCGAGATGCATCGCCCGATTATCGACGCGCGATTGGAAATACATTTCGCAACCGCGATGCGCAAAAGCATGCCTGAGTCTAATCCGATGCTTCGCATCATCGCTCCGCGCTGCCGGGTTAGACTCAGCGGCGAAGACGAAGGAAAAAGAAAAGAAAAAGAACGCATGCTTCGTTTCGTAATCATCGTTTCTTTTGCCTCCTCTCTGCGATGCATAGAACCGCAGCGGCAAGCAGCTTCGTCGTCCTGCGGCGCGTACACCGGTGCGCACGCGCGACCGCTAGGATTGCACATGCGGTATTTTTTTTGTCTCAGCATCCGCACACATGCACCGCATGCACGTGACGTGCTGGCTCAATCTTACGTAACTTTGCCGCGCGGTGCTAAGCGTGTACGTGTACAGGAATACGCGAGGTGTACCCGCGTTGTGTACGACAGCCCGAACCGAAGCCATATGTTTGGACGTGTCGCCGGAATTGGTCCGCGAAAGAAATCCTACCACTAAAAAAATTCTTTTTTACTTCGTTCTCTTCTACGCGACATCTCTTTTTCTATTTTACTGTAAAAAATTCTATTTTACTGTAAAATTCCTATTTTACTGTAAAAGTTAAATTCTATTTTACTGTAAAATTCTATTTTACTGTAAAATTCCTATTTTACTGTAAAAGTTTTATTTAGTGAAAATAATCCTGCATCTGATTTAATTATTGTTGGATTCGTTAATACATTTTCTTTTTGTATATTATTCGTATATAGATCGTTCAATATCTGCAAAAATAAAATTTTTCATGTCAACGGAAGTCGATTATTACTTTTAGACACTTTTCCACACGCATATTCTTCTGTGTCCCTGACATGTTCCTGATTCCGTTATTTCACGTACGATTTAGAAGTATTCAGCTATGCCGGATGACTTGGACGAAAACAGAGACATGCCTTTTTATTAATAGTACACCACGCCTAATGACTTTTTAACGAGTCTATCCGCTATAAACCATCCTGACTTACTCGATCAAACTCGATATTCCACCGCCACGTCGATCAAACGCTGCGATCATAAAACGCGAGATGAATACATTGAATACACGCCTCTATTCACCAGGCAGGAAGAATGTTTTTTCACAATTAAAGATTACTCTCCTTTCATGGCAATCTTAGCCTCGTCGAACAATGCATTCGCATGCGGTAGAAATGTAAATTATAAGATAAATTATACCGTTATGTATATACATATATATGGCTGCCTATTAATTATCAAGCTGACAATGAAGAAACTGTTTATCGCAGAAATTAAACGTTTCTATTTTTTTGGTCATCTACTTCATTAGTATAATATTTACCCAATCAATCTTTCAAATGCATTGATCATTGATAAAATAAATTTACAAACTGTGTGATAAAACGGTACATAAACAGTTTTCTTGCAATAAGGTAAACCTGTTCTTTACTTTTAATGAACTCATTTCTATATGATGTTGCTACTATTTCGCGATACATTTCAACCGTCTGACTCCTTATCTTCTAATATCCCCTCTCGACTGGGCAGACCGACTTAGTTAATTAAAGTAACTGTCCAGCTTTTGATTGACGTTCAAGGTGTAAAAAAGTTGATGATATGAACGTATATATGTGCACGCTGTTTCATAGACTATTGCGTAGTGGAGGAATCATAGATCGACGTGGTGAGTGTGATGTGGATCTCTAAATAATCACTTTCAGTTTATGACTGTTTGACAAGATTGTCAAATAATAGGGAAGAAAGAAATTAATTTAAACATTTCGATAAGTTGCACAATGCAGTCGTGTACATCAGACAAATAAAGAACTGTGAAATATAGGAAAACATTTTTACAGTCGTATAAATTTGCAAGTGTCCTAAATAAAAGATAAAAAAATTTGGAATGAGTGATCAAAAAAACAATTATACTGTGGCGTTAACTTTGTCGTGCAGAAATCTCACTTTTCGCACATTTTAAAACGCGAAATAATAATCCAGAGTAAATTGAAAATCGAACCAGGACTAATCGATAGGATGGCACGGCGCTTTTGCATTATACATAAGCATGAAGAAATCAGAAATAAAATCTAGTTTTAGTTTTGCGGAACACGCATCGTCACACTACGCCGTGGCCTCCTCATTAAAAGCACAATACGAGCTACCGAAAGAAACTTGATTGACACAGACGCACGCATGTACCTACAGAGTGTACAAAGTGTCTCGGAATCCTATTTAATTTTAACGACAGATTCTTTGATTAATCTGGGACACCAATATTCTCCCGAATAAAATACCCAAGTATATTTTGATCAATTTGTAATTGAAGAAATAGCTGTACCAAGGATGATTAACGTTGAAAATATTGCGTCCGGTATCTGCCGATATTCAAGGAAAAATCGGTTTTAGACACTTCCAAGCACCTGTCGTTAGGAGATCCCTATGCATACGCGTTATTCATCGCGAAAAATATGCCGCGGCAACATCAGCGGCCCCTGGTCTGCGAACGTGCGCCCGGCGTGCCGGCGCAAATAAATCTCTTTCTAATTGCTCGCTGAAAAACCCGGTTGCGCCGAGTAGAGATGGCGCCCGACAAAGGCCAGCAGCGCTAAAACCCGGTTTCGACGTGCTTTATTTCGCTCAGCTGGCCGGTCGACCTGGCAAGCCTAGAAGAGAGGATCGCGCTCGCCGAGCGGTTTGTTTATTGATATTTACAGCCGACGTTGACAGGGCACGACGCGCATCGACGGTAAGGGATGCGCCTTCGTACGTGAGGATAACGTTGGTGGGGTTCACCTTTTTTCGGGCCGCCGGCGGTTTCTCTTTCGCGAGAACGGCACGCGGGATATATTTACGTGTGTCGGCACGCTCGGCGCAAAGCTTTAATTAATATCTTTTTTCCAGGTGTCGTCGGAGCACGTTAGACACTCGTACGAATGGTTCTTGTTGCCTCCGTATTCGGAGAACGGGACCATGAACAATGATTTTATCTTTTTCGCAGTAACTAAAGATAAGATATATATATTGGTTTTGTCGTTAATTATTCGGTAAAATGTCGTATTTTGAGAATATTGTAAAAACTCTATAGGGGAACGCGGGGCATAATGGGACCACGGGGTATAATGGGATATGGTTGATATCTCTTTACAGAGATGCTGCCATGTAATGAAATGTATGGAAATTATTACTCTTAGGTCGGTATTCATAGTCGATTCTTATTTTAAGACTGTCTTAAGTAACGTTTTAAGACGCTAATACGGCTCTGTGATTGGTTTAAGACATCTTAACCCTCAAACTCATCTGTTGGGTTACGGTAACCCAACTCGAATTTTTTTTTTTACAATTTCCAAAATTTTGTTTTTGTTTTTGTCAAAATATCTTAAGTCGCTATAAATTTCGGGAATTCTTACCTATATATTCTTTTTCCTTACCTTCTGGGGTATCGATTAAAA
>NJRP01000010.1:1177563-1191766 GCA_003063835.1 Aphaenogaster floridana | reverse complement strand
CGTTTGTCCCACGTAAGAAGCGTCACAATCGCGACAATGAGGTAATATATTACATTATATACATATATTAGAAAAAAGCTCCTCTTTTTTCTTCTCTCTTAATCAGATAAATAATAAAGATAATTGAAAATTGGCACATTTATCGGTATCAAAATATACAGCGGGCTTCAACGGGCAAAGCGGCACAATGTAGAATTAAATCGGGCGCATCTTTCGCATCGCAGTATTTGGGGAAGCGCTGGATAGCTTTACTTTGCAATTTTCACGATAGACATGACGCGGGACCTGACGGACATTCCCATGTCCGTGTTCTCGCGAGTTTCCACGAGCAGGAATAAGTCCTCGTTTGTAGGTGGGTACCTTCGTCACGGTGAGCGGTTCGCAGCATGGTTTACCGGACAATCGTGGTGGATGCGCTCGAGGACGATGAGCAGAGACAGGACAGAAGAGAGAAAGAGAGAGAGAGAGAGAGAAAGAATAAATCGGAAGGAGGGAGAAAAATAGAGGGAGAGAGGCCGGGGAAAACAGAGAAGAGAGACAATCAGAGGAGAGAAAAGGAAGGAAAGAACGAGAGAGAGAAGGAGAGAAGGGACCTTCTTCTTGGTAGCGGCCACGGAGGAAGAGAGCGAGGGACCACCATGTACACAGGGACGCGAGGGAAGCGAGGAGAATGTCGTGCTGTGCTCATCGAGGTGTAGATCCTCGTCCCCTGGGTCGTTCCTACGCCGTGGTCAGCGTCCCACTAAGCCACGGTCACGTTTACGTTGTCGCTTCAACCGCGTCTAAACCGTTGTCGTATGTGGCAACGTTAATCTTACTCGATCTTACGCGATCATCAGGATTTGTGCCGTCTTTCCGGTGAGCGACCGGTTTTCCGCCGTTATGTGATAAATTGCGTCGGTAGAATATTAGCAGATACCGTCGAATACTGCTCATGGTATATATGACTAGGTCTATAAACATAGGATCGTTATAGCCTCCATAAAAGCAAATATATGTTGATCGCGGTAAAAAATGTATCCGCATTTCTTCATGAATGGAAAGTATCGGCGTTAATCTTTCTCACGGAATTCATTGTCAGTGGTAAAATTCACTCGACGGTTTTACGAATTCCGTGACTCCTCTGTCTTTCATATTTGCATGACAACTGTGCTATTATGCCGAAAGTTCCATCCCTTTCACGCTCAGCGTCTCAGCGAAACTTGGCACTTTGCTTGCTCCTTCCATTAGAGCGACAATGAGGTGACTTTCGACGGCGCGGCGAGACAATACGAGACGATATCTTGATCTCTCGGAACGCAACAACTAGAGTGGCCCCTGCGCGAAATACCTACAGTATCCCTGAACACGTAGTCCTCGTCGCGCGATAAAATCGTTTACGCCGCGCCAAGAGTTTCGCTTCGGCGAGCGCCTCGCGCTTCGAATCGCACCTGGCGCGAGGTAGCAGGTTGCCGAGCGGCTGCGGAGACGATCGGTACCGCGAAACATTGCGAAAGAATTAATGTATGCTGCTACATGAATCGAAAACGTCGTAATAGAACGAGAATTAGCAGATGATATACAAAAATTTCGAATTGCATCTTAATAAAAATTATCGATGCAGAGGCCTATGCCTTGTATATAACTTGAAGATGAAAAATGTGCTACCGATGGGATATCACACTTCTGGGTGCTGGATAAATATTAGCCAGAACACATATCCAAACTCCAAATCTTCTACTGCAACTTGATAAGTCGTTGCGTCAAAGAAGTCCTAAATCTCGACCGCTTGTATCATCGTCATGTGCATTCCTATCCGCTTCATATCTCCGTAACGGTCCCTACGTCCACTTCCACCTCTTTGTGTCGCTAATGCTCACCAGGCTCGTATTTTCACGATCGCGATCGCGGAAGAGGGAACGCAATCGTTCCGCCGTGCAGGTCGATATCTCAATCTCGCCTCCTTCTTTTTCGTGCGTGGCTCGAGCGTACGCTCGCGGATACCTGCGCCTACCTCGGAAGCAGCCGGTGAAGCAGTCCTTTACCGCGTGTACTTTACGGGCTAGACCCGCAGGTCGTTCGCCACCGAGTGTAAACCGCGCGCTGTACATGGCGCACGCGATGTGCCGCCAAGTTGCCGATTTCCGTAAAAGTCTAGAAACGCTCTCGCGCGCGGCCCGGCGGAGCGCGAAGCCGGCTCCTCCCGGTTACCTAAATGGACCTTAGCGCTTCCACGAAAGCGAACGCAAAGACGCATTCCCGCGGTGCGCGGACTTGACGCACGGTTGCGCTCAAGGCGAGTCCCTTACAGCTTAATTCGTGTAGCTTGGGAGCGCGGCCTACCGCGAGGCATAGACGAACGAACAGGTGTGAGATGCACCGCGAGGAAATGGCGGAACTAATGTTACCGCGAAACGTTTAATGCGCGCATACGTATTCGCGGCCATTTATTACGCACGTCGCGTAGTAATATACCCCAAATAGCGCTTTCCGATTCTTTGGAAGATTAAACATTTCGAAGTAGTACCTTCGACGATGACATTAATAGAAAGGGTTAATCTTTACGCGACGTAGTAGTTGAGATTAACCCGGGAAACCCAACAGGAATTGAGAACAGCAATTGTCTTCACAAACGGTAGCGAGAATCTCTAATTAACGGACTTTGCACGTCTGTCTATCGGGAAAGATCCCGCGTGAAATTATGCCACCGCAACCGGACGCGGGGGTCGTCAAAGCGTGTTAAATCCGCGTATTAAGAGATTAGCTTCACGTGTGCCACGGATAAAAATTCCGCGGTGATCAATCCTCGCGCAAGCGGATGCGGCGCGTTCAAAGCGCGCTAAATCACGCCCCGAAAGAGGGAAAGAGAGAGCCTCGTTGACGTCGAAGGAGTTTCTGGGTTTCGCAAGCCGGAAGAGCGAGTCGCCATCGGCCGCGGAGATTTATCTGCAATCGCGACTGCAAAAGCGTCGAACTGCTCGGTGCTTCTGACGCACCCGGCCGTGTATGCAAATGCACTTGCGTGCAAAAAAAACGGTGGCGGCAAGCAGCGGCAGCAACAGCAGCAGCAACAGCAGCAGCAACAGCGGATGGACGCGTGTTTACAGCAGTACTTTACAACAAAACAGACGGAAACTCGGTGAGCGAGTGACATCGTGCTACCGCGCAGGATGATGAAGTGGATTCCCTCCTGGCGAGGATGTGCATTATATCACGCTTATACGACCGCCGCTGTGCGCACCGATGCGCCTGCACGCGCACCGATGCGGCGCGACGCAAGTAGTAATGTGACGCACTCGAAGATAAAGTCTTATCTCGTCGGCACGCTGCAGCACAGCGCGATGGCGTGGGATTCGCGATCTCGCGCGAACCGCCGGGAAATCCCGACGATCATTAGCATACGTAGCCGCCACGAGGATGAGGAACATTTTCCATTCGATCGCGAAGATCGCGATATAGTAACCCGGATTGTGTGCGGCACGATCGAATCGCTCGATCGACGGAGGCGGTCGGCCGGAAGTCTGCTTGCGTGTTGTTCGCTCGGGATTTACATTTTAAAGTGTCGGTAGAATGTTACGGAAGGATTTATGTTTCTGGGAATCTCTCGGCACACGTTACGCGCGAGATCTAGATGTGTTTCACGTTTTGTGCTCGAAACAATTAAGGCAGCGAGTATAAATAAAGTATGACCGAATAGTACGCAGAACGGTGTAGACTGTATCTCGCTAAAGCGCGAAATTAAGTTAGAGTTCGGCGAGATATGACATGATGGCATATAAGATATAAATGATGATGGAGCAAAAATTCGTATCCAACGTGTTGCGGTTTCACGTGGAAGATCTTACGGTTAGATGACGGAACGGTACATTGTGTTGAACGCGTATGTACCGCTGCGCTTTCCAGGCACATCCCCGGGTAACCGCTGGAAACGCTCGCGTTCGACACAGCTTTCAGCAGCGTCCTTTCTTATAAGCTTGTCCCGTGTTTTTGGTCTTAACGCTTTGACAGACGTGGCGGCGCACGGCCAGATAGGCGGGCGAGAAAAACGCGTCACGACGCATCTCGCAGTCATGTACATAAGTGCGCTTCCGCATTCATACGGGGAGAGAGTGACCGATTCTTCCCAAATTAAAGCGGAGAACTATCACTATAGTTCTCATTTTCTTCTCAGTTTTATGCGGAATATGCAATCGTATCGAATTTTTTTTACATCGATATATGTGATTCGCTTTATTTTTGTGATTATAATTATTTAATCATTTTTACGTTTTGACAGTTAACAGTTCAGTTCAGTTTCTTGTCGTCTAATCTTGACTGTCTTTTAACTATTTTCCATTTTTATTTTCTTATATTTAATTAATTTTTGTTTTACTCTTGACTTCATTTAATTTTATTTCTATATACATATTTAATTTATTCATTTTATTCACGTGACTATCGAATCATGTACATAAATTATGGCTATACGAGTTGCTGCGAGATCAGGCCAAAAGATACTGAAAAATAACTAAGTGATCCATCCGGCTAACCAACTGGGATGGACACAGGACGTTTGAAAATTTTAACTTGATATGATCGACCTTGGTTTGAACGCTCACGCGCACCTTTATGTTTAGTATTTGTTCGTTTTGTATATTCCGGTGAAAATGACTCGAAAATGAGTCGAAACGCGTACGGTGTAAAACATTGTAATTTTCTAATGATGTAATTAAATATCATTATAATACGCGCTAAAGATTTACGCACTGATTATAGCGTTGACTTCCATACCCAGCATCTTATTTTTTGTATTTTGAACAGTGGGAGTCCTTACTGAATATTATTTTTGTATAATTATTTAAGTTCTGATCGCGCATCTCCTCAAGCATTGCAATAAAATCCGTAGCGTCGCTAAGCATGCACAAATTCCCATCACCAGGCGCATCCATACGCACGCGACATACATACGCACACAATCACGAGGAGTAGGACCCGTAAGCCGCAGCCGCATTATCCGAAGTACTCTTCGGCGCATAGCGGGCACATGCAATTTTCGAGCGGGTTCTGCCAGCTGGATGTTGGAGAAAGAAAGAGGCGACGACGAGCGGTAGGAAATGCGCGAGGAAGAAGCGGCAGGGAGGTGGGAGGGAGGAGCGTAATTTTACCCTGGTTGCCGGTAATTTCACGCTTTTACTCGGGCAGGTTAGCAAGGCGCAGCTCGTTCTCGTGGAAAATGTCGTACCCGTTCGCGAGTTCTTCTCTTCGCCCCCTCTCGCGCTGCTGTCCTCGCTTTAAAGACCTGCTAGCTCACGAAAACGCAGACGGTACCGGCAGATAGTTACGGGACATGAGTTCCTCGCTCGCGGGATTTTATCGCCCCAGAAATCTTCCGGTGTATCTACACACGCGTGCGTGCGTACGTGGGTGCGTGCGTGGATGCGTGCGGGCGTGCGTGCATGCGTGCGGGCGTGCGTGCGTTCGAGCGCGCGCGGCGGGCGAACTTATCGTCGGTCTAGATTCGCGACTGTTCACTTATTAGCGCGCGTTTGTGATTTATCGTGAACACGAGCTCTCGCAAGGATTAAGCAATCCGATCCTTAACGCTGGTGAGAGATGCGAACGTTAAACGGGGGGTTATCACAGACTGTCGTAATTACGGCAGTCTGCGAACTCCTAAAAGATCGCGTACTCTCGCGACAGTTAATTTTTGTTGCCTCCACTCTTCTCCATTTTATTTATATTACAAACAAGAGGAGACTGGAGTCCGTAGGAGGACGAATGAGATTCGGTCGGTCAAGATAGACTGTTTTGATGTCATCTTAAAGATTAAGTATTATTTGGAGAAAGAGACGCATTCAAGTACTCCCACTTGCTAATACAATCCGCATTCTCATTGCGAATTATTACGCGAGATCATTATACAGGAATCGCTGTAATCACCTCATTCCAAAT
The DNA here is from genome assembly GCA_003063835.1 of Aphaenogaster floridana. Lineage (NCBI taxonomy): Eukaryota > Metazoa > Arthropoda > Insecta > Hymenoptera > Formicidae > Aphaenogaster > Aphaenogaster floridana. Next base: position 1,185,856 of record NJRP01000010.1, on the reverse strand, counting down.
TCCGCCCTTTCTGCCGGTTAAGGATTCCCCCTATGTAATAGCATCGCAAAGATGATTAAAACTGGTTTCGTTACTTATGCATACATAAATTTCATGCCTCGCACGAAAGAGGAAGCATACCAAGATCGTACCAATCATAAAGCTGATTTGTATCATTTATTCGCGCGCGACGATCATTGATGAGAAAGGCAATGTGTCGTTCAAAGTCGCTATTATAGTGAGACCTTAATACTGCCTCGTCAAGCGGTACTACTTAAGTGTTAATACAAATTTTTAATGTAACTATAAGGCTCAATGATATAAAATCTAAAGAAATTAAGAAGAAAGCCAAGTGTGAGCCAGCACCGATATTGGGGCGTACAAAATTGTTATTTATTAATCAAAAGTAATTTACAAATGGACACGTTAAGTATTAATGCTTGAGAGATGGTATTGATCGGCAAATACTCAGGATAAAGATAACAGAAATATTTGATGTATAATAATTTTTTTCATAAATTTATCAAATTTTTATAATATTAAGTTATATAGGTATATATATATATATATATATATTTACTTATTGCAGAAACACGTTTTCTCGAAGATAATCAGCGATAATAATACTGTAAGATATCAAATACTTGTGGTAAAAAAAATCCAAATTTCTCAAGTGATAATCTCGTCCTATTCGATACTGCGTTGATAAAGGTATCGATACCTCATTAAAATAAAGCATTTCTAATACATGCACGCACTTAGAGAAAAAAGTCGTATCAGCAACTAGAAATTTGTGGACAAATAGCGCCTCAACTATGTGCTATAAAGTTGCAGTAACAACAACAAATAAGTTATATGAACTAAGAAAACATAGTAATATTAACCATTTATAGTAAATCGTTGGATAAACTACATATTTGTCTAAATATTTGTCTAAACTGGAAAAATGTTGTTGTCATAATATCTTACTTGGATGAAGTTTATATAACTGTGTAGTTATAGTTGAGTCGCTATTTCACTATCAATTAATAGTTCACAAATGTAGTTAGCGTGACTATATTTTTATAATATTCAGTACTACTTTAGTTCCTATTACTTCGTAAAACTAGTTGCAACTACTTAAATTTCAGAGTTGCCAAATTGTAGTTGCCAGAACTATTTCGTTTTCTCTCAGTGCGTACACGGTAGCGTTGATAGATATGCTCACGCGAGAGAGGAGGGCTCCAGAGTCAGTATCGGCTGTTCACTCCTTACAGGCCCGACTTGAAGAAGCGATCGTTCGCAAGGAGCACCTAGCGATCGTTGATAAGCGCATAGATGCGCCCCGAGGAGTAGGCGTAATAAATTGTTTGCTGATTCTATTGAGCCTACGCGATGGCAACAATGGCAGTAGTGAGGAAGACAGAGACAGAAAGAGAAAGAGAGAGAAAGGATCAGCGAATGAATAATCGATCGAAAGGCGCCGGACAGGCTGTCGTAGTCTTCTTTAACTTACGGAGCGAATTTCTCGAGATCTTTGATGCACGCAGTGTATTTTTTTCAAACACTATCCATTCTAGCGTTTCTAATTGAAATCATACTGTATCTCATTCTAAATCTCATAAGCAAAATTGTATCGCCTAAAATCGGTATAGACGGCTCCGAATGATTCCTGTACATTTTTGAAGCGATCGTGAAGATAAACGTTAGATGTATGTACATGATAGATGTTACGTCAAACTGCGTACAAATCCAAATTGTTCAACACATATCGGAGGGTTAATTTATCCTGCGGCATGACTGGTAACCCGAGGTACTTTCACCGATCAGCACATTTCAATTTTACTCCGTTCTATACGTCGATAACGCGTTGTAATGGCGGTTACATATCCCGTGACTAATTTCTAGCAATCAGCTGCATCGGCACCCGCCGCAATCGCGAGATTGTGAAAGAAAAACCAGATTTTTTATACTTGTTCTACACAGGACGCGAATATGCTCGGATTTCAACATGTCGAATCTTTTTACTTCATCTACGTCAGTTGTATTTATATGGAGCGGCAGTTGTGTGTTTCCTTGATTTAGTTTTTGTGTTGTTTTTTTCTTACTTCTGCAGTTGATCTTTGACGGCGCCGATACGTGCGAGCACGTCTCAAAGACGTGAATATATCACGATAACAGGTGTCTTAGCCTTCTTATTTCACCTTAGCAAATATTTTTCTTGAGTCTCGATCGCCAGTGCTTTCCATAATACAACTCATAACATTATAGTCTGTAAAAATTGCAATGACATAGACTGCTAACAGGATATTACTTTCCACTTCATTTTAAATTAATGGTTTCTCGGTAAATCAAATGTAGGAAATCGTTATCGAGAAATTTAATGTTAGATGCCAAAGCTTTACAGGAAAGAGAGAATACTAATATTAAATCTAGCATAAATTGCATAAAATTAACTTCGTTGTAAATCATCCTGATATAACAATCGATGCCATGCGGTTTAAAAAAAAACTGAGAAAGAGAGAGAGAGAAGAATATGAGCATGATTGAAAAATAAATTCCACACGTTCGTCCTTCCTCCTTCAGAAGACAAACGATAACATCGATCGTGCTTGCTGCAAGACGCTAAAATTATTAGTTGCGCGCTTTTATTAGTCTCGCGAATGCACCGAGCGAGTTAGTAATATACGAGTTATTAATTCGCACGAGGGAATCCCGGTCTGAAAAATTGTTTTTCCGCAAAGACCGAGATTAGATATCGTGATCATGTCGTGCGTTTCACCGTCCGCGTGTATCTTCGCGATTCGTTATATCACGTTCTCTAGCCCCTGTCAATGAATCATTAGCGAGCGCGTATCAAAGGAGCCGCGTCCAAGTCCTATCCATATTCGGCCGCGGCGGTATTTCCAGGAGTTAGACACGCCAGCGAGATCGCGTATCTTCGGTATCTCGCGCGCTGTGCGTCTCACGTGAGACCATTGTCTCGCGTTTTCGCGGCAAGGTGAGACGATTGCGCAACATACGGAGAACGCAGGGAGGCGGAGATGATATCGTGAGCGCATCCCGATTCTGAACTAAGTATGACTAAGCGAGACTACACGTCCCGCTTTAGATAGTATGTCCCATCGCCCACTTAATCTTCGAAACATAATGCTTATTTAACGATCGGGCTTACGGTTGAACATCGTAACAGATCTTTGCGCGAGATAAATGTTTCTCAATTGTGGCTATGTTCTTCACACACAATCGTTTTTTTATTATTATAATTTTTCCTTTGTAAATAGAGTACGTTTTATATATCTTAGAATGTCTTGCTTTTAAAATCTAATCTGGTCGGCTTAACTACGATATTTCTGGACCGTTCACATTGGGTTCGTTTCACTGGATTCGCTAGGTACATTTGATCGACTATCGCGCGAACCAATTTTTCGACGAACGCGAGAACTCGATTTATGAACGTCCTATACAAGTGTCGCGCGTAAATCACCGGCGAGCGAGCGACGTGAGGAAAAGTGGGACGCATCGTACGGACGTGAGTCTTCGGCGCGACCGGCGAGAGTCGATTTACAGTCGCAGTGACATTTCGCTCCTGTAAAAGTCCGATTGTTCCGGGATGCTCGGCCGACACGCGAAACGTTTGATTTATTTAATAAACCTTCCGTGACTGAGTCACTCGTCGACCAAGTGCGGTAGTTACAATAGCTCAACAAAGCGATTTGTTTCATTTTTATCTGCATAGTTAGAATAGCTTTTGTCGCGACTACAAGCATGCTTATATATCTAAAATATCTAATTATATAAAAAAGACAAAAAAAATTAGCACATGCTTCTTAGCAATAAAAGATTTAATAATAATACAGAGTAAGTGTCCTTTTCTTAAGCGTTTACTTATCTAAAAAGCTGACAGTTTCGACTCGCGCTCCTTTAAGACTGTGAACGTTTGTATTACCTGTAACAGAAGAAGATCATATTGTTAGTTATTATGCATGTTTGCATCAAACACTTACAATTATTACATTACCTAATTATTACATTCTTCTAAAAATCACATAACTCGAGCTCCATTTATTTCATTTAGTGACAGAGATCGTAGCGCATGGAAACCGCGATAGTAGGCCGGTGTAGTTAAGGCTTAATCGGAAAATTGGTCTGTTTAAAGCGCCACGCATGGCGCGTGAGTACGTTTTAATTACCACTTCATCCAACGAACATCCCGCTTATTAAATGTGCTCGTAAAGGCACGATTTTCGCACAAGACAATGCACCACGCTGACCTTAGGAAGCTCGACGTTGTTTTCCCGGCGCCTTTAAGGCACGCTCATTAATCTCGATCGGTGAGTCAGCCTCTAGGAGAACTTTCATCGAGGCGTGGGCCTACCTAAGAGAATCTACCAAGTGATCTATTCTTCAGCATACAATATTTCGCTTGCTTGCAAACCTAACAGCGAATTACCGACACCATACATGGCAACGTCGTAGCGAGTGTTTCCAGTCATAATTTCTAGCATTATCGGCATTACTCAATCAACGATTAATGGCTAAACGAAGAATTAAAAAAAAAGAATTTAAAAAAAAACAATCGTACATTCTGTTGTTTCCTTTACTCTACGTTCTGCAGGTACTTCGTGACAAATCGATGGAAGGGGGTAAGGGCTGCTCGGGGAAACTCGCGTGCGTCGTTGAGAATCTTCATTAATCAGGGGTCAATTAATCAGAGGGTCAATTATAGAACGCGTATGCGTCGCGACGCACGCGGGCCCTTCAGGCGCGGCATGTGATCGCTCGTCGTGAGGGGAAAGCCGTTACAAGGTGGTGGTTGGGAAACGGTTAATAGGACAAATTACGCTAATAAAAGGTAACAACGCCAGCCGTTTTCACGGTAGAATAACAATGCAGGCCTCGCAGGTCCATTTGAATATTTCCCTAATGCCGGCCCGGTGGGCCGACGCGGCGGACATGCGCGCGCTTTTTCGTACGCATCAATGCCCGTAGGTACGTTCGTCGTCTGTCGTCCGGAAGGGTAGGTCCTCGAAACTATTTCGAAGCGCAGTCAGTCTCCCGAGGGAGGCGGCCGGCATGTCGGCATTAAATTCGTTCTGCCATCCTGATCAGCCATTCGTCTACGCGTTGCCGCGCAGAATTTATCGCTCCTCCTTGATGCACTTCTATCGCCGTATATACGCGTTACCGTCACCTTTCCGCTCTTTTCTGTTTTAACATTGCGCTTTTCTTGCTTTTATTTCCAAATAAATTACCCAAAAAACTTTCTGTTTTTTTAAATTTATAACTTGTGTTTTTAACATATTTATTTTATTTATAATTCCAAGAGTCTCTTTATATTTTTCATTGAAGATAATTATTCTACGGCAATAATTGCAGCACCCAGAATTTGGAAAAAAAAACATCTGAATATTTCGCTACATTTTTTATGACCCATGCATAGATAATTTAATTTCATGTCGTTTTTAAAAAAGTACCATTTTGTAATAATTGAAGTAAAGTTACACGCGCCTAAAATATTGCTGCAACAAAGGAGAAGATATTTCTTGTTGCGCGCCATACTGTCTTGTCATGGGGAAACGCTTCGGTTCTGGTATTGGACGGGGATCGATTGTCGACGAGCGATGGGCGAGGGGATTCCCCAAATACGAGGCTGCGCTAAAAGCACGCTTAATTTTACCGTGACACGGGAGTATCGGGTACCAGCCAATCGGAGCGTGAAGCGATGACGTGGTGGAAAAAAAGAGGACATGACCAATGAAGCTGTACGATCGTCGGGTAGCGACCAGTCGATAGGCTGTGGCTTTCATGCTTTTTAGCACCCGGCAGCCCGCAATGGTACAACAAAAATGGTTCATAAATTCGCCCGACGTCTGAACACATTTTCATTCACAGACATTCCTGCGTTCGCGTAAACGCTTCGCAAAATGAATATTTCACAACGAGGTTCTCTCTTTTAATCCTTAACGGACCGGCGCGACGCTTTCTACGATGATGCACGTAGACATTCCGCCTCGCGAGCATTATAAATTCCTGCCGCGGTTCCTAATAGAAATCTTAATAGCAAATTACACAACTGTGATTGCTCGCAACTGCAGCGGTGCAGAGAGACGCAACGACGCAACGACCTGCGGCAACGGGATAAGACCATATGTCGGTAGGCTTAAGTTTCGTCGCTCTGAATTTCGACATGTTGATGGAATAACAAATCGCTCCACCTGAAGCGCGCCCGAGATAAGATCCGGAGGATCCGACGTGTTTAGGCAAATCCGAATTACAATGTATCCTTAAATACGTGATTCTCGTACGGCGAACGTACGTATCGCGGATCGTTAATTCCGACGCTACGCGCGGCGAATGCGAAAGGCGAGCGGCTCGTTTCCAGGCTACGTTTCACGAGGTACGCCCGCTTACGCTTAACGTTCTGAAGCCTGCCTGTTACGGCGATCAGGTGTTCGCGTTCGCCCCTTCCCCGCCAGCAATTATATGCACATATATATATATATATATGAATTATTGCGACGGACATTACGATCGCATCAGACCGTACATTTAAATAACGTGCAACGCGTCTGGAAACTTCACCACCACGTCGCTGCTCGAATAACTGGAGATAGTTTATATCAAAAGGAAACGCACACGTGAATATGTATAGGTACACTGAAAGAAAGGCTTGGTTATAAAAATCCAGGCTTGGTTAATGTTACCAAGCATCTTGGTGAAATAGTTTCAACTAAACGTATAATAAGTATTACATAATTTAGTTGACTCAACTAAACAAAATTTGCTCTTTTATAATTATTAAAAATGTTTGTAATTATTACAAAATGTTTTGTTATCATTATTATAATCGGTAATAATAATCAAATACTTCAAAAGAAAGTATACTAAATGCATCTCACAAGTTTACCAAGAATTTTTTTTCAGTGAACGTATACCGTCTATATGTAATTGCAATTCTTGCAACAAGATATCCGTATTCTTCCCTCTTTCTTTCCTTTCGTATATATTTCTCGAGATTAGACACATAGGGTAGATGCACCATTTGTGGCCACATTAAGGCCATTTGTGGCCACACTGAAAAAAGGATTTGGTTATAATAACCAAGGCTTGGTGAAATAGTTTCAACTAAACGGTTTAGTGATTATGACGAAATAATTTGGTTAATGTTAACAAATTTGTTAGCATTGTTAATAATTTGGTTAATGTTAACAAATTTGTTAACATTAACCAAATTATTTCGTCATAATCACTAAACCGTTTAGTTGAAACTATTTCACCAAGCCTTGGTTACTATAACCAAATCCTTTTTTCAGTGCACACAGTTCTTTGCCATATAAAGAATAAATTTAACCTAATCTGCCTGTCTGCATGATCAACAAAAATGCTATGCAGAATAAAGTTCTCTCGATTGTTACGCACTACACAGCCAAGTTAAAAGTAAAAAAATTACGAAAATCGCGCAAGTGGCCAAAACCGGCGCAGTGGCCACAACCGGTACATCTACCCTAAGTAGATGAAGCTTCTGGATGACATTTCGGTCTAATGACCGCGTAGGAACGAACTAATTCTCGACGCGAGCTCGTAGCGCGAAGCGCTCGCAGGTTAAACACGCAATTTCCAAGCCCGCGGTCGTTAATTCCGCGCGATGGAATACGCAGGGAGCGAGGCTCGTTTCAGGCCACTTTTCACGAGCCGCGCCTGCTCGTCCACGGGTACTGTGCCCGCGCTATTATAACGACGATCAGGTGTCTTCCTCCTCCGGTGCTTACGAGCGGCAACGGCCGCACCGCGCGGAACGGGGCGGTGCTGCGCGAGTCCCGCGGAGAGGAGCGAAATCGTAAAGTTGCTCCCCGTTGTAACTTCGCGGCCGCAGCAACGAGCAGTAAAGGCGTCCATGGGTATCTATGTTGCGGCCGCGAAAACGAGCGCGCTTACGCGCCCGCGTACCTTCCGTAAAATCGCGGCGCGGCACGGAAAGCCGCGCGCGGCGCGGCGGCTCGCATCGTGCCGGCCATAAAACGCCGCCGGCCCCTTTCCACGATATCTCCCGCGTGTTTTCTTTTGCTTCTCACCTCGCCTCGTTTCGGCACGGTACGACGGCATGCCTGTTAACCCTCTCGTTTCAGTTTGCGGAGGACTGCCACTCTGTCGTGCAGTGTAGTCTTTTTATATACGATAAAAAGCGACGATTGGGGTGGAGAACTTGTACTTATGGTACAGATTGAATGTTGAATAGCTTTTCAAAACATTATTCTTAATATCATTTGTTTAAAATACGTCGCCTGAAATATGACGTTCAACCAACTTATATTTGTTATTGCGAGAAATATCA
>NJRP01000010.1:1130836-1177321 GCA_003063835.1 Aphaenogaster floridana | reverse complement strand
GGGGTGATGGGAGGATCTTATAGATGCTAGTGAGCATCAAAAATTAAATTGATCGTCAATTTAATATGTGAATAAATTATTCCGGCTTCATGTAAGGACTGTGTTTCAAGACCGACGAATATGCGGCGCGCAGTTCGCATGAGCAGGAATATTCACAAAATAATTATTATTAGGCACCAAGACCCTATCCGTGACCGATAGGGGCTTTCTTTCATATTTATATTTGTTTAATATCATCGGTCTTATTTTTAATATCATTTGTTCAAAACATTAAAATTGCAATTTTGTATCACGCATTAATCTTGTTATTATTTAGGTCATGGAATATCTCTCATTATTCAAAATTATTTTCGCGATATTTTTCGCGATGTGGTTACGGTAGTTATTAATTACTTCTGTCTTGACCCGATGATCAATATCCGATAAACAAAGCGTTTTGTTTATCAGCGCAATGATCAATTCAGCGAACGGTCGTTAACGAACTACTTATTCTGGTCTTTAATCATAAATTATTGACACATCGAAGTAACCGCAATATCGTTCAACGCCGGAGTAGTAACGTATAAAGCGGAAATTATATGCTTGTCATCGACGCCGCCGTTTAGGAAACACAATGCAAAAGAGCCGTGATAAATCAGTCTTACGACACTTCTGGAAGTATCAGCAGCATGTAAAAGTCGCGGCATACGGTAAGCCGTGTATTAAGCCTCGCGGCTTCACGGCGATTGTAGAGCGAGTTCTTTGCTCGCGCTCGCGATCCCTGCCCTTTCCTTTTGCTTCTCACCTTACCTTCTTTTGACGTTTACCGAAGCACTCCTATTTCCTTTCCCGCGCTTTTTGCCAACGCTGCCCGAGTATTTTACCTTGTGATGAACGCACGGTAAACCTGAAGTATTTATTACATCTAAACGATCGCTTCAATAAATTGCACGATTCGATTTTTTGTTCACATTCCACGCATATGACATTATTTGTTATCTATCGATTTATATTTTTCTTTATCGTTTGTCTCCGTTTCAAGTCGAAGCAAATCATTTTCAATGCAATAACTTCACGGTCGCGAGAGATCTCAAAGATGCTAGAAAAATGATGATAAATTCTGAATTTATTTGTCACAAACTTTTCTGGTAAACATTTCGCTCTTTTCATCGGCACGATAACCTTCACGTGGTGAATAGAGCTGCTCTAGAAAGATAGATTCACGGTCAGAGCTCGTAGGAACCCGTTTCTTCCCACTTTGCTGCGGCGACGCAACGACGCAGCGGGATATCAATGAATACGACAAACTGGACTGCATGCGGACGCACGCGGCCAGCGCGAGCAGATACGATTTTAATCGACAGATCGTAACGAGACGGCCTCATTAGCGGCCGGTTGCCCTTACGACTTTGATAATTATCCGCGAGCAACCGGTCGGCGCGGCATATCGCGCCAGATCTGCCATACCGCGGACGATACGGAAGAGGAATATTCTTTCGCTCGATGGATCCATCAACGTGGGAATTTTGTAGTCGTTAACGCGCCATCGTTAACCAGCGGGGAATTTTTAATTTGGAAGGAAGGCAGAATTATACAGTGACGCGACGGCTCACGCGGCGGTAACGGCAGCCAAAGTCGTTTGGAGGATCCCGCCATTACGATCTGTAAACATCGGCAGCTCGTTAATTCTTAATTTATGAACTGCGAAGGGCCGCCGGTATGACACCCGTCGTGATTTGTTCCGGCTCGTAGTAAATTTATGAGTTGCGTAATTATCGCCTTAATGGAATTCCGCGCGGTGAACGTTTGCGTTAACGCCGAGAGCGTACGGAAAATTGCCAGATGAATCCATCCGCTCGGTCGTATTGGTTTCTGATCTTCCGTTCTTAACGTTAATACTCGTACTACGTATAAATCATTATTACCGTACTTTATTTTGTGCGCGATCAACGTATGTCACACCGTCATTATATTACCGTATTTTATTTTGTGCGCGATCAACGTATGTCACACACCGTGAGTTCCTGTTCGTCGTGTAATTAGTATCGTCGTATTTTACAGAATCAAATTAAATTTCGACATACCATAAAAATACCATAGTGTAAAAAGGATAACAAATCCTCGATATAATATCATTCGCGAGCCGGATAATCATAAAGATTCTACGCGATAAAGTCTAACGAGTTCGAGCAAGTCGCGAAAGGAGGGGAAGCGACCTATTACGTTGATGCCTATGTCATGTTACTAAGACCGAAAAGACTAATTAGAAGTATGTAACTGAACTTCCTTCTACGTCATAGAGAATCGCACCTTCGGACGGGCGGTATCATTTAAAAGATATAACAATTTGGAACGATGATTAAATTTTTACATTGTTTCGTAGAGTATATAAAATGGAATCACATTATCTTAACAAGCTATTGTCTCTGAACTTGTATGCCAAGCAATACCAGGGCCATTTTGACCCCTAATGCACGTCAGAAGGTTAAATACACTTAGCCCAATGGAAGTTCCGCCACGGCGATGACTGGAAAACGCCGTTGCGCTACGTGGGCCTCGACATGAAAGTGAGATAGCGATCCGACAACTTTAATTAACTTTGACATTGCCGCTGTAATTACAGGCGTCATTAAAAGCGGGAGCATTGTAATTGAGTTAAGGAAAGCGATTTGTACCGCGGAACAAACGGGAAAAAGTCCTGGCTCGTCTCGACTTCCCGAGATTGCTCGCTTTATATCCGTTTTGCATCTCGCGTTCTCCAGAAAGTTTGGTCTTAAACTCCTTATTGCCAGAAATAGGACCCACATCGGTTTTGTTTGGGTGAGTGTAAAGGACGCTATTACAATATCGTCGTATATCAATAACTTGATATAAGTATCTGTAAGTTATAATATTTTAGCGTTCATTTGCTGCTGATTTCGTATTACTCATAATTTGTTATCTTTGTTTGTATAGATGACTTTTTTGGATAAATGTCATAAACTTATGTAATTATATAATTCAATGTATCGCACTTGAAAAGGACCAAATCCCATGGTCGGAACGTACACGGAGAAAATTTTATATTAAAAATTACTATGTATGGCAGTAGCCGTGGACCATGCTGGAATTATAAAAATTTTTACTATGTTTTCACAAAAGAGTTTAATAATTATTAATATAATAACATAATAAAAATTTTTATAATTCCAGCAATGGTCCACGGCTACTGCCATACATAGTAATTTTTAATATAAAATTTTCTCCGTGTAGTGCCTTTCTTTATATAATACATCTGGCCAGTCATGTCGAATTAAAATTAACATTTCTGTTGTTTTTCAATAACTTGAATCACGTAAATACAATAAAATAATATACTGCAAATATAATATATTGCAAACTTATATTGCAAATTTATATTGCTTATTTGCCTCGCTCTCTAACATCTTCAGTCGTGCAAAATATTCGTCCTTTATTTATGTTCCGTTTATTGGGCACTTTTTATTTATGCCCATTTGCCGCCCACCGCAGATGCATTTGCAGGTATACATCGCTGAGAATCGTGCACGTCCAACGGCGTAGGAAACGCGCATCCTTCAATGCAACACCGCATCTTGATTTGCCCGTACCGGCTCGTCTCCCCCCGCCGCGGCCGCGTCGTCCACGGAGCACTTTCAGCGTTACCCCGACAATCTGCCTCCGATCTCGCGGGGTCAAGAGGATTATTTTATGAATATGCATAGGGCCGCTACTCATACATATACATGCGCGAGTAATTCATAATGGTCCACTCCCCCTCCCGACGTCCGACGCGTCCGCATTAATATCTAGTTTACTCTCGCGTTTCGCCCGGGCGTTTCTCCGCGGGGTGGAGAGGAGGAGGACGTGGAGGAGGGTGCGCGTTTTAAGTGGCTTGTCGACACTGTATGACAGAAACACGGTTACCGCGGGGCCGGTGTAACGTCGTTTTCGGTGTAACGTCGCTTATGAATAGTTATCGCACGCGAGACGAAGACGGATCAAAGCCGGCCGCGAGGATGCATGCGGTCCCCGCGCGTGCATAACACTCGCTAAAATATCACCCGTTATTTTATTAGATTGTTGATAGAGCGGGGTCTCATAATCCCTTCTTTCAGATCGCGTGCTCCGACAGGAAATCACTTCTGTCGACCAATATCGTTTTTTATCATAATAAGCGAAGCATGATAGGTGAAGAAACACGGTTCGTCGGAAACATGACTATGATTACAAAATGGCTAATGTCATGATTTTATCAAACAATTAATATAATAAATTACCACTTTGTAATGTATAAAGAGCATAATAATAAAATTTTATTAATCTTTGATGTGTTTTCTGTCCAAATGACTCCCTCTCTTCTCCTTTCCTCTTTTTTACCCAGCTTATCTGAATTTCTAAAAATATACATGTTTATGAACATTATTATAATATATGTGTGAATAAGATGGTTATTGTGACTTTATGTGAAAACATTATCATACCTAAACATAGCTTAGTGTGGGAAAAGACTCATCGTATAAATTAATGCACAATTATCCTATTGATCACGCCGGCATAACAGAATTGATTTATTAGATAGAGAGCAAAGTATCTTTGAATTTTTACCTTATAAACGCGTTGCATTCATGCCAAATCACTCGCGAACGCGTCGCTGGTTATCTATTGCATTGTTCACAGCCTCGAGCTACATGCAATGATAAGATGAAGTATTGTTTCTCAGCGTAATAATCATATAGCTTTGATTAATTGTTAGCTTTGATTAATTTGATTCTAGATTGATTCTAGATTGAATTCTTATTGTATAACACTTCTAACCCGACTAGAATTTGTTGTCAGGTTTACCTCATATGTTGTAAGGACCTAGCTTGGTTGATGTAAGGTAATCCTGAATAAGGTAAACCTAAGAAAATCCTCATCAGGTTTGATTATGGATCATCTTTTTAGGGTTAAAATAATGAGGAACACATTAGGACCTTTTTACGTTAAAGTACAAATTTTTTTGAGGTTTACATTACTAGTATCTACTAAGGACCTTATTCCTTCATCCTTATATTTTTTAAATATCATATCAGTAAGGTTTCCCACATCTGGTCCAAATTCGGACCATATGTAGTTTACCTTATGTGTTATGTTATTTTACAATGGATCATAATGAATTTGTAAAATTATAGATAGAGACATACATTGTCGATATAATGATATTTACTGCCGAGAATTGTACAACTATAGGTTTTTTGAGTTTCATTAATTAATTTTATGATGTTTAATATCCTAATTAGAGTAAACTTGCTTAAATTGAGTACCTGCGTCTACACAATACAATTTAACTAGTTTAAGAGTATGATTTAAGCAAGTTTACCCGAATATTTTTTGCTAATATCCCATTGAACTCGATCCAGTACTCAATAAGGATTTAATATTTCAACCCGATATAAACCTGATAGGGATATCCGGATGAGGACCCGACTACTGTGCTGCGTTACATGATTGATCAGGTCCTGATGAACTTACCTTAACAGGACCTGATAACGAAATAAGGTCAACCTGACTAGGACCACTGGATAAATTTCTAGTCGGGAAGCTATTGTCCTTTTCTGTAAAGACTATGTCTAAGAGGACCAGTTTCATCAATGTCTATTTTTAATGTTTGCTTTAAAAGTTCCTTCTGTCTAAATAATAGTATCAGTCACACAACGCAGAGGGTAAGGAAAGGTTTAGTTAACCGCGATTAGAGTTAATCGAGGGACTAAGGCCTCACACACGCGCAATTAACTGAGGCGCGAGCTTCTCGGTACTTAGGTACAATCCGACGTTAATTCCAGCGGGCAACTACGCTATCATCGACAAAGTATCCATTTCCCAGTAATAATTTCCCGCGTGCCGCCTTCCCGCGGTAGTATAAACCCGGTTGTAATCTCTTCCTCTTTCTCTCTCGAACTCGGGGCGGATTAGCCTCGGTGCGTTCGCCATCCCGTAATTTCGCGGATCCGGAGCTGGTAATCTCGCGCGTTCCGCGGGGCGCGTTTCGGGCCCGGAAAAATTGGCGAACGGTAGCGACGGGCCGGACCTCCGCGTTTAGCCGGCGGCAGTGGCGGTGTCGGACGCCGTCGTCGTCCATTACGGCGAGGTGGATCCGCGCTTTCCGCATCGCACGTACGCGCCCCCGTTAAGTATACACCGCGCGCGGACGTGCGAGCGTACATCCGCGCGCCGCAAACGAGTTGTACATCCATCCGCCGGGGTAAAATAAATAAATGGCGTGGCGCGGCGCGGCGCGGCGCGATGCGGTGCGGTCCTCCGCGCGGGCCCTCCTCAGCCCCCCGCCGCAGCCACCCTGCTCTCCTCCCGTGTACCCGCGCGCATACCGGGTGTTCACATCCGTGAAAACAGGCTTCGTAAATATGCACGTTTTATGCATCAATACCATGCCCGTGCTCCTTCTCTTACCTGCCTGCCCCCCTTTTTTGCTCTCGCCTCGTCCTGCTCTCCCGCTCTCGTGTGCGTCCGTCCGGCGCGGTGCGGCGCGGCGCGGTGTACGCTGCGGTGCGGCCGAAGGGTGGAGCGGGGCCATGTATAATTCAGGAGGCGTACGTAATTCTTAACGATAATAGAATCGATAGTCAGTAGTTCGATTTCATGCAAATGGCAATGGGTAGTTCTTTTGCCCGGTTTCTTTTTGCCGTGCTTTTTGGCTGTTTTGTTGGAATAGGTGCGCTGGTAGTGCTTATAATATCGATTATCGAGGGTCTTTACCGACGTTTTTAATCCGTGTTCGCTATATATTTAGCGCTAAACGTGGATATCGAACAATCGCCCCGTATTTACGTTGCGACAACACATTTAATAAACGTAGAGAGGGCGATATTTAGCGCTAAAACACGCCATCATATGCGATGTCCCATGCTCATCATCTCCTTCCCTCCCCTCTCAATCAAAGGGGCTAGAGATTAAAAAGGCGTTTCTTGCTGGATGACGCTTTTCAATGTGCTGAAGAAGTTAAAAAGATAATTTCAGACTGGTTACGCGGAGGAAGACGATAGACGTATCGTGAAGACTGAAGATAAAAGTGATTGAACCGCACGGGGAATCATCGTGATAAAATAACCACATGTAAAATTCAGCAATCAAAATGCAATGCGAGTTAACATGATGAAAAGTGACACTAGTTGTTTCTAACTACGAGCAATTAATAATCCAAATATTTTGTTAATGTTTCTAAGTAAAAACAGTAATATTCAATTAGAGCTTGTATGTAGAAACTACACTGAGAGAAAAATTTACTAAATTTCAATAAATGTTTTCTCCAATAGTCCTAATGAAGTATTTCTTTTAATTCAGTAAATATTTTATTAGGTTTAGAAAATTTGTTTTCAATTAAATAAATATTTTTTTCATTCGAAAAATATTAACTAAATTCTAAAAAATACTTCATTAGGACTATTGGAGAAAATTTATTGAAATTTACTAAATTTATTGAAATTTAGTAAATTTTTCTCTCAGTGTATAAATAATATCCGGATGATAATATTTCTAATAATCATTCGATTGTATTTAGCATAAGGACTATCGTTAATATATCGTTTATATCAACTTGATGCAACAGAGAGTCTCTTTTTATTTTTTCCAAAAACAAGCCAATTGAGATTCATAATCTTAAGTTGCGTAGCCACCAAAGGAACATTGAGGAATTTTTTTGGAAACAAACATACACATACATACATACATACATATATACTGGAACTTTTACGGAAACACGCAACAGAAACACAAATGTTGCTCTATGTCCCTTTGGTGAATACGCAGCTTTAGATATATCAAATGATATTCCGATGAATCTATAATATTGGAATGAGACATGTTGCAACGAGTCAAGAACGAATCATTTTTTGTAAATCTGTTTGCGTCGATCGTGAAATATAAAAACTGCGTCACATTTCTGCAAAGTTCAAGTATCTTATTAGGCAGATCATATCAATCTGAACTGTAATAATACGCATAAAGTGTAATAATGTCCTAAGCAACGACGTTTTCTTTATGACGCATATTTCAAAAAATCATGAATTAAGGCTCCTGGGTACTCGCCACGGCCATATTGGATCGTGACGTCAGAAGCGAGAAATGTCACGCTGAGAATTCTTGCGTGCTATTTTTTAATGAAAAGATATTTGGATAAAAACACACTTGAGATCGCTTTAGCACACTTCTAAAATTGTCCGAAAACTAACCTTTTCCCTTGACAGTTAATAAACAGCCATAAAATAAATGCAATACAAAACCTAGTCATGCGCCTGCGCATAAACCTGCATGACTAGGGCTGCGTTCCGTTTCACGCATATGCGCGCATTTATCTATAGTTCATGTCACGTAATCTGTAAAAAATGGGCGCATATGCGTGAAACGGAACGCAGCCTAGGTTTCGTATTACATTTATTTTGTGGCTGTTTATTAACTGTTAAGGGAAAAGGTTAATTTTTGGACAATTTTAAAAGTGTGCTAAAGCGATCTTAAGTGTGTTTTTATCCAAATATCTCTTCATTGAAAAGTGGCACGCAAGAATTCTCAGCGTGTCGCTTTTGACGTCACGATCCAATATGGCCGTGGCGAGTACTCAGGAGCCTTAAATCTGCGATATAACTTCGCAATTATCAGTGTTGATAAATGTTACGCGATTAAGCCTCAGACACTCAGACATTCCATACACTTATCTTGTATTACGCGCCATGCATTTAGATTAAATAAATTTATGCTTAATGTATGCTTGGCATAACGTGTTACATCAAGTACTAACAAAATACATTTACATTACACGTAACAGTACATCCGTTATCAGTTTTAATAATGGAAGCGCATCGTGTTGTATCGCTTTTTGCGGGATTCAAATTGTTGTTACTTGATTGTAATTGATACGATGCAAATGTAACGCATTTTACGCTATTTGATCCGAGGGATTCTTACCCGCAGCATGGACTGACGTCGTTTCGTGCGTGCAATCTGCGTGGTCAGACACGCAACTGGCATTTTCACGGGAATTTACAAGGACGAAAAGTGCGGGCATCAGCCGGCACAGCCGATTGAAAGCCGATAACTGTAGCTGTACATCCGCCACGACACCGATCGACGTCCATTGTTTCACTCGTTCTAAATTTATGTGAAATTTAGTGCGATCGATCGTTTAAACTGAGTGAATTTATTTAATAAGAGAAAACAGGTATCGTTATCCCAGATAACAATACGGTAAAATACTAGTATAACAAATAGGGAATTCATAACTGAATATAAGCGCCAATAGCTTTTGGTACATCTCATATATAAAACTGTAATCGCTTCGGCAACTTCGTTAGAAATCTCGCGCAAGTAACATTTTTCTCGTTAGTCCTCTAAAAGCCGCCCCTGTCGCAATTTAAATTCCTTCCTTTATTTCGCCTGGAAAACGAAGAGTACGAGGGAGATGAAACTTTGGAACGTCAGCTGGATCACTACGAGCCAGGCTCCAAGTGCGAAGTTTCATTCTCTTCGCAGGGAAAGAGAGAGAGGAAATAATTTTCAGCGCGTCCTTGAGGAAGGGGGCATTTGTCCTCCCACCCGCCGACGGGCCCTTAATGGGTTTTTAGTCGGGGCCGTAAAACGCATTAAAACTCGTACCGATGACGAAGGAGGAGGTCCCTCCTTGCCAAAAATCAGGCTGTGCATCAAGACTCCCCCCCGGTAAATTCGCAGCACAGTGGTACTTAACGCTCTTGACTTGCCTGATGAGGAATCACAAACTTTCTGTGTTAATTGCTGTATTAATTGCTTCGCCGCCAATATATTGCCTTTTTAAATGGGATTTTAATATGACATCCTATACGCGTTTACGTAATATAATCCATACGGTACAAATTATACCTGTAAAAACATTTATGTACGTATATATGCAATATTTATATCTATTCTATGATAAATATTCTGAATAAACGACAGATAAATTGAAAACCGTATGTAAATGAATAAATTTATGGATGGAAATTTCTGAAGCAAAAAATGTTAAACTTAGTTTCTCTTTTTTCGAGCAACAGAAGATTTAATCGCAACGAGAGATAGATACGTTGTAATGTCGTAAAATATTCTTTCTTTATGTTGTTGATTAAACAAGATTTCCAGTATAATTTCAATATTCATAATTCTTCGTATAACTAATAAAATGATGTGGAAGATTGCAGACAGTTAATTGCAGAGTTGACGGATAAAGTGAGACACACATAATTATGTATGTATATTGATTGAGTTGTTAGAGTCGCGGATAAGATTGACTAGTAGTTAGATTGACTAATAGTTTAGACTATTTTTTAGTACTATACTTAATAGAATATGCGCGGAATATTGCTCTAAGATCATGCTTCTAAAGCTATAATATACTTAAAAATATATCAATACAGAAAATAATAAATACAATTTAATAGATAATGATTCAAGACAAGATTTAATGTGCTAGCAATCACTGACTGCATATGATACCAGTGTAAAGTCGGCACGAATTGAGAAACACTGGCAGGACCATAGTGGGCGTACCTCGACACATCCTATATACCTATAGACGTTATATACTGCTATTCGCTTTTCGTGCTTAGGCGCAGTCCTGCGGCCTCGCCAGTACCTAAAACTGCCGCAGTAAGACGATACTAATTTTCTATTAGGACGTGAATGTGGCAAAAACCGCTGTTATTAGGTGATAAAAATAGAAATATCGACGCCGTTTACCCAAAACAGACAAGGTTTATCTGTCTCGCACTTTATAAACTAGGAAATTTATATATCAATATAAAGATAATTTTTCTGCTGTCTTAATTATCAAGTGAATCGTAATGAGAGACTGTCTACATATTTAAATTTCCTATAAAATTTATATATACAATCTTTTCATGATCATCAAAATGACATGTCAGATTTGAATTAACATATTTGCAGAAAGGGAATTCTTACGCATTGGCTGTTAAGGATCGTTCCTAAGGAAAAAGTTAATCTAGGAAACTGGTACCGGTATTGGCGCTGCCTATTTCGTAGCGAACCAACTAAGATCACAAAGTCTCGGCGTACTATTGAGTCGTTAACGTTCAGTGTTATTCCTAGCATTATTGGCAGCGCGTAATTAAGCAAGTGTCTGTTAATAGCTCGTTAAACCCATGTCTGCGATACGTCGAATCTTCGCGGCATCTTGTTCCATTGCTTTGTGCTTTCGTCAAGCCGCGGAATTTATTTATAGAGCGTTGCGCAAATGAATCTCTATCCTAAATACTCAGCTCATCAAAACTAAATTACTGTTGTCGATAAATTATGGGAGTCATAAGATGCGCCAACCTCTTCATCTTCTAACGTTATCTTACCGTTACTTTCATAATAGACTTGTGTGAACACAAGCAATACAGTACTTTCAATTTTTATTCTACATCATCAAATCCAAAAATCCCACTATTTCTCTAATAAAATCTCATTGAAAGAAACAGCTGTCGTCGACAGTCAACGATCAACTCCCGAGGCTTGCATCCCGCTTTCTAATGAGAGGATCGTCGTAGGGTAAGTAGGTAATCCTTCCTTTGCCGAGAGGGATTTATTGGATTTAATCGGCATGACATATACTGGCGAACGAGACGCTGCTTTTACTCGGCGCGTGGTAAAAATTCGTATCCGCTCACGACGGAACAAGGAAGTGTGCGAGGTGCCGCAACGAAGTAGAAAAGGAACTCGCGTATACCCGAAGTACGTAGGCGTGCCGCGAAGTGTTTCGCCTCTCGAGGACCAGAATGGCTTTCACCAACGAAAGAGGAGCACGACGCATCGCTCGTTCCCGCATAATTTCCTGCAATGTTATCAGATCGCCGTCGTTCTCGTCGTCGTTCGCGAAGTGAACCCGAATTTCGCGTGTCCGAAAGTTATTCCGGCCGCACTCGTTTCGAGTGTTTGTATAATTTTTACTGCAACAGGATACACGTCAAAAGTGATGAGGCGTAGAGATTCGTTTGAAACAATACCGATACCAGAATACTTTTCATTGTGAGGCATACCGTTAGAAATCGTTGTCGTCATTGTCGCCGTGCGCGGCGATTATTACGAAATTAAAGAATATTTTATTTCCCTTGAATAGAAATCGGTGTTTTAGGTGGAAACGGTACGACCTGCACGTACGGCCTGACGTTACCGCGACGCTAAATCGATACTCTTCCGTCACTACGGCTATGCTTTATTCAGCGGACTTAACAAAAGATACACCTAGCAGTAAGATAATGCGAGTGTTCTCCTATAGTGACCAAAATAGAGCGTATCCGAGCCGAAGTCATTTCCGACTTAGCGAGACTCGATGATCGGCGACGGTAGGAGCGGAAAAACGCGGACGATAACGAAACTTGTCAGAGCCTTCATCTCTCGCATAATTTTCTACTACGCTCTACGCTGCGTACCGCAGCATTCGCGGCACTTGGAACTTGAAATTCCTGTTCCAACGTTGTGTGATTTAACGGCATTTAGCTGCGCGCCACTTTTTCGACCCTGCAGGATTCTCCTTCTCCCCTGCCCTGATTTTTAATTGTATGACACACGTTCTAATACGCTTTAAAGAATTATTATATCATTCCACACTACACAAAACATCCCATATGTACGCTCAGACAATTTTTCCTACGATTCGATCTGTTAATATATATTATTACCGTCATCATTATTATTATCGCTAACTAACGAGTTTGTTAGAAATATAATTATAATCCGCGTTTATACCGGTTTAGCAGCACGCGGCGTAGTGGAAAAGCCGGCGGCGCGAATTACATAAAAGTTGCGGATAGTATGTGAGTTAGAGCGCGAATGTGAGAAAGAGCGAGAAGAAAATAGAGAGGAGAGAAATTGCAGGAGAAACGTGTAAATTGCATCGCGGGTCACCCGATACCGATCTAATGCGGTCCTGTATAACGTCGATTAGAGCATGTACAGGCCGATTGAGCGGCACTGATCCAATCGATTCGCTTATATAAATCAGCGCGTCGTGTTGGTATCCCGACACACATTAGGCCAGCAGTTTGTTTCCTTCGCACGCCGACCGGCACATATTTTCGCTGTCTGCCTTTGTTCATGCCAATGCAATGCGGTTTCATCGAAGTAGATTATACTCCTATCTGCTTTGATAACTCAATTACATGTGTGTATACGTATATAAATATATAATTTGCATTATCATAGCCATATGGAGTTTTATATGATCTTTAATAAAATGTATTAACGCTCTTTAAGAAATCTTTCTATTAAATAAATAGTCTTCTTAGTTATACAAATAAGACAAGATTATAGATAAAATGTTACGTTACATATGCATTAATTAACATATATTTATCTTTATTAGCATTACGATGACTCTCGTAAATAATTTCAGTTGAGCGTTAAATCTGAGTGTAATGAACTGTTACTATAGTAATGTAAAATAGTAAAGTAATGGAATTATATGATTATCAACCGCAGAGAGAGCTAGAACGCTTTGATTATACAATACAATCATCATTCTTAGCCGACATTATAAAATCTAAAGTAGTATGGAAATCAATGAATGAATCTTTATCTTCTGTACATCCGTTAAGTTAATTACATATCCAAGAAGAGATCCGATTCTATAGAAGGACTCTACAGGGGACTGATATGACCACACGAATGTAGAGCGTGTATTTAAATTACTGCGGGGACCACAATTGCACGTGGAGTAGTCAATGAACGATTACGAAGTGGGAAGCGAAACGTGTGATTCACGCCACGATGCATCCCACGAAACCAATCTGCGCTCGGATGAAAAACGACTCTCATTATCCATCGATTATGCAAAGTTTTATCGTGAGGAATTTCATCTATTTTTATCTCGAGTCCTTTGAAACAAGTGCGTATTTAAAATTACATATGTTTCTTGAACGAGGATGAATGGCAATGCGAAGACGGAGGTATTTATCCCCGTACTGTTCCAATGCCGTTAAGAAAAAATCCGACGAGTATTAGATACTCGTATTCATTCCGCGTTCCTTCCGTCGTACTCTTACATATTTCACTGGGTGCAATCTCGATTATCGATCACGAGCGTGGCGCTCGACGGAAATCGCGCGCGTACGCGCGTATCCGGCCGATTGAGCGGCACTGGCCCGAGCGGATTCGCGCGACTATAAATCAGAACGATCCGTAGCGTACGTATCTCTTTTCCAGAATGTGGCGGATTTCTTGGCTCGCCGGGCGCGGATAGGCCGCGATCGCGGCAGCGAGAGGTCGGTCATAAATATTCACGCTCGACATGCCGGCGTACACATGTGCAAGAGCGGGTCTTAAGACACGGGTCGGTAGAAACCGAACGGAGGATCTTACCTCCTGGTCGCTTCTGCGTCTCTATACACGCGTCTTACGCGTGTGGATATACACTTTAAACTCTCATCTGGTCGATATGCGCCACCTCGCTCTCCTCCTTTCTTCTTTACACGATAAACGGACTCGTCGTATTATTATTGCCATAATAATTGTTTATCGCGCAATTATTGTCCGGTCATCTGTTAACTGTAACGCGTCAATTATTTGAGCACGCTCTCATTAATGGAGCGCGTATATTGGATCTCGCGGAAAAGAGAGACGGACACGCGATAGAAAAGAAAGATCGGTAGAGTGAAGAAGCCAGTGGCCAGGAGGAAATGTCGATAGATTAATCGTCGCGATAGCCAACGGTTTAATTAACCGTCCGAGCGCGATTTATGCCAGGCCGCCGCGGATAGATACGAAAAATTCGCTTTATCGCGATCAAAGGATCGTCTAGTCGAGCGGACGCCGACATCGGTCCATGAAAGGCGTTCAAGAAGGTGAATCTATTTAGTCGGTATCACGATGCATCAGCATCACGTTGCGATCGAAAGTATTATGTGGATCGATATCGATAAAACGCTATGTCTCTCTCTCTTCCCTCGATTACTTGAATGCTACCGATTTTAATTTATTCGAAAAGTGTTATTCTTTTTTTATTATTCTGTTTAGCATATGTTATCTTTAAAAACTAATATTATATTACTTTAAACTACTATTAATATTAATCGCCATATTATCAATTATTATAAAATTACTGCAATTAACAAGATCACTCGTCAAGTTGATCGATTTGCGTCGTTATATTGTGCACACGTGCAAAAATTAAAAGTTAAAATTAGCAGGATGTGTTAGATAAGTATGTAATTTTCGTAACATTTTTTACTATTAAATTTCGATAATGATTATATATCAAACGCATCTACACAAAAAAAAAACAGAAACGATTGTAATTATTCATAGCTGTTACTGCTATATTATACTTTTTTCGCCAATATTACTTCCGCGCATTGATAAAGTGCGCATAAAAATGTACGAGAGAAGCGATGATGTTTCAAAATCAACTTTTTTCTATGCTAAACACTACCCGTCAACTGTAGGTCACTTCCATGACTCGTACGAATTTGCATAATACTTTGCATCTGCTGGTCTCTAAGCATAAACATCCTACTATGTTATACATAGTAATCTTAGAACTTTCCGCTTGTATGCGTTCCATATCGTGCCGATTCAGCACGAGGAGGAAACAAGAAGAAGACGAAAAAAAAAAAGATTCCCAGCGGAACGTTGCTCATTAATTACAACTAAGCTGAGATTAATAGGTAGGACTCGACTGGCGCTTACGTAATAAACAACGCATGTGCACTTTACTGCGACGGATGTACCTACAATAGACGATGTCGCGTTCGTTCATCATTCGCATTTTTCCGCGCGCGACCGATGCCACGCGTTATTCATTAGTGACATTACTGTCTCGTGGTTCATTTGTAATGCGCATTGCTCTCACTTTCTTGCCTCATCACGCTTGAATTCCGCGTCGTGGATAGAATTGCAAGTGATGCTCGGCTTCGAGTGTCTAAATAATCGTCGAAAATTTTCCATCATTTCTATAACAAAATTTCGGTTAAATGGCAATTGCAATCGAACGCTGAATGTACAATGCGAAATCGTCATAGTCATCAATATTGTTACTGAAACTTTGCATTTAATATCGGGAAGTTATCTAAAACCCTAGATATCTGCTATAAACGATACTACTATAAATGATACTGCTATTTGTCCATCCAATTGATGTCGGATGCTGAAAGATCAGTTGAGATTTATCTCATGAGCATTGAGATACAACGGACGACGGATGTTCAAAAGTCGCAAATAGCGAGAAACGCCGCTTCGACGTTTTAAAGCGATTGGAAAGGTTTTGCGAATTAAACGCGCCTTATCCATCTCCGCACAAACCTGAAACGAGATAAATGATAATCCGCTTTCCGCCGATGCGGATCGAGCGGCAGCTCAGGAAGTGACGCGCAAATGCACCGTTGCCCGTGTGCGTTTGCCTGGAAGCGGAATCGTTATGCGTAGCACGCAGTTCGATCTTCTCGTAGATGCGTTCGAGATCTCCCTATATTAATCTTCGATAATCTAAATTTATCTCAAAACGAATATCGTGTCGGCATACTTGATAATGAGAAATAGAATACTAACGTTAACGAGACGTAACTTATTGATAAAATTTCTAATAATCCCGTTAAATGTAGATAACTAAATAGAATTCAGCAATCAAATTTCACGATTGAATCGCGACGCGGCGCGAACCGGCGCGGAGCGGCGCCGCTAATCAGTCGCTCCTTTCGAACGTGCGTTCCGAATTGCCGATCGGTCAAAGGACTTCCGGTCCTTCCTATCCGATGAGTCGAAAGGGCCGGATGCGCCGTTCGATCGCGACCTTACGCAACCGCGCGTATTCGCACGCACACGACCGTACGCCTCCGCTCGCGTCGATTCGGATCGAGGGACGAGAGCCGGCCATAGAAAGACGAGGAAACCACGGAGGACAGGACAGAATGGACTACGCGCTACGCGTGCGTAGTGGAAGCGGGGAATCAGGCTTACGTAATTTCTTCTTCTCGGAGTCGGGTCCGGGCGAGCGCGTATGCGTGCATGTATGCGGGATGCACGCACACGCGCGTGTCGCCGGAGACGCATGACTCCTTGCGGATCCATTATTTCGCAGAAATCTGACAACTGGTTCATTAACGCGTTCGCCGCTTCAGCGATCTACGCCACAGACCTATTACCGCCATTTCGGACGGCGGAACCTGGCGACGATCTTTGTCGGCTATTACAGGCGCCGCCAGTATCTCACAGGGGACCAAGTGGACTCGAGTGGAATATTTTCTGCAACCTCTTAAAATTTCAAAATTTCAAATAATTTCAAATATATATATAATAAATAAGTAATTATTATTCTTTTATATATCATTTTTTTCTCATTTTTTTCTGAAAATATTATAAGACTGACAATTGATGTTTACGACAAAGTATATTGGAAAATATTAAGTATAAAAGAATATCTTTTAATTAAAATTATTCTTTTCTGGAAATTTAATATGAAATCTTTGAACCTGCATCAATTTGGCATCAATCTATTGATTTCATTTCAAATGTTATTATATTCTATAAATATAATTGATCTTAGAGAAAAGCATGTTCATATTAACGCTCGATGGAGACTTTAAGCTATTAGTCGTATCAGGGTGACAATGCGTTAATCAGTCATTGACGTTACGAGTCATAGCACGTATGACTAGCATCCTACGCGATTCTTGAAAGAGCACGTACTAGTTCTCCTAGCTTTCCATCATTCGATGAATCCGATGATCGCACCAAGATTCCAGTCATTCAAGAATTTATACCGCATACAATGCCGTCGCATTATTCCGCGTTTTTCAGGCCCCGCTTGGGAGTTATTCTCGCAAGAACCAGAATCCCGCATCTAACAAGTCTCACTTACAATTATTCTAGAACGTACGTGCGTGCGTGCAAAAAGAGATATACCATCTTGATCGTGTCTCGATGCATAACGAAAAGCTCAAATATATATTTTCCCTTCATAGAAGTCGTAATAAACGACACGTTTAGCTAATTATTTCGGCATAAATATTCATCAATATAAATATGCATTTCCTTTTTCATTTGTCGCTCGAGACTTAATTGTATACAATTTCCACTTGAATTTTGACACATTTCGTCATGTGATAAACAAAACGTGTTTCAAATTTATTCATTTTAATCAGTCCATTTAACATAGAGAGATTCGAAACGCGTTATTATGTAATTGTACTATAACGTGTATACTAAATGTAGAAGTATGGAGAGAAAATAAAGCCTTCATATGAAAGAAAAAAGGAACACGAGAGCGATCGGTAGTCGAGTCGGAGATGTAGCACACTCTTCCAGAACCACCTGTAGCTACTGGTACTCTTTCCACGTGCTCTGTTCATGTTCTCCGGCACCATGACACGCAATGTCGTTAATAATAACGCGCTCGCTCGCACGTTATTAGGCCTGATAACGCCGTCTATCTCGGCCGAACCGGCTACCAACGTATCGAATAAAACGCAACTACGCTGGCTTAAAGGATCGTTCAACCCCGGCAGGTGTAGCCGTTGGAACTTTGCAGTTCATGACGGCAACGTATTCCTCCATTTCTTAAGATCGATTACATGCGCTAATATAAAAAGGAAGAAATGGGTCATCCGGTTTGATATGCCGATATCTTCAAAGCTGCGGGTATAATGGTTACTGTTACCGATGGGACATCAACATTCGCATGTCTGATGATAGATAATACCCTCATTCCGTTCTTCAAATAATTATTATAATTATAAAATTATAACATCGATAACAAGAAAAATTTGCATTATTTATCGGCATTTCGCACGGAGGGAAATCTAGAAGCTAATAACATTCTCCATAAATAGGAATACTATTTTTATACTGCCATTATCTAATGGCAATCTTAGTATATTGTTAACATTTTACAAACTAGATGTGTATAAGAGACCATTATCTAATGGCAATCTTAGTATATTGTTAACATTTTACAAAACTATTATATGGCGAATCACATGATAAGTTCCGAGAAGCGATAGCGAAGTTCCCGAGATGAATCATATTCGGGGCTAGAGAGCGCATCGTGACGGAGTGCTATAAACACGTTTTGTATGAGAGAGAGAGAAACAATATAGCGATGGCTGAAATAATTCCTCGAGTTTCCCAACAAAGAATTCGCAGCGACAAGAGGCGGGTAGGGAGGAACGAAGGCCGAAGGAAGACAGGCGTGACTCCGCGTATCCTCCGAGAGCGGCCGAGGGCCGCGGAGGCTGCGAGGAGGAAAATCCATGGAAGACGTAGGTGGCACTGTGATTACGCGAAAAACCTTCTACCTGCGGAGCTAAGATGGACCGACACGCTCGAGGGAGCCTCTGACGCGTCGCATCCGCAACTGTGCTCTTACGCAACGCTCGCGCGCGGCACCTCTCTAGCTCCGCGTTATTGTTGCCATCGTGCCTGTTGTCTGTCCCAAGTGTCGTCGTCGTTGTCGTCGTGGTCGTCGTCGTTGTCGTCGTGGTCGTCGTCGTCGTCGTCGTGGTCGTCGCCGTCGTCATGTTCATCATCGTCATCCAGTTGTCGTACGGGGAACCGCGATTACTCAGCAGTACGCCGTGCGGCGTCGCGAAACGCGATAAATGGATATTATTAATGTCAGATAACGATATGCATGTATATGCTACTATATGTTGTGCTCTCGCGGTTGCGAAAAGGATCTTGGCAGACCGACCTTGAAGTATGTAGTCTAACGTGGCGCAGAAATAATGATGTAATTCATGTAAGAATGTTGATACGGAAATGCATTAGAAAAATAATATGCTACGAGTATTCATAAGCTATTTTTCCAAGTTCTATCTATTCGCGTTTCTGGATTTTGATATTGATCGAAATTGCTTCCCAAGTAGAACAGAAAGTCATGATGACATCAAAATGATGCTAAGATGACGCCTTTGACATCATTTTGAAGTCATGATGACGTCAAAATGATGTCAAAGGCGTCATTTTAGCATCATTTTGACGTCATCATGACTTTTGTGTTCTACTTGGGTTTGGGAGGCTGCGGCACCCTGATAATCGTGAATTAGTTGAGAGCCGGCGAATCGGTCGAGGCACGAGTCGGAGAAGGAAGGAGAAGCTGCCGGCTCGCCTTATACGAGGCGCGAATCTCGCGGCATGAAATCGCCGCGACGAGAGAAAACCTACGGGGCCTTATAATGGGTCGGGGCCGGGTGGGTTCTCAGGACGAGCCACGGGGAGAAAGAGAGAAAGAGAGAACAGGTGTGTGACGTCAGGTGGGCAGTACTTCAGGGCCGCGCGAATGAGGCCCCACTCGCTACTTTTCACTGAAACAGATCGTCGGTCAAACGGCGCCGCCGCGCACTTCGACGAGCTGCAGCCTCGTACACGTACACCGCACTTCTCACGGCCGCGTTCGGTACCAGCAGCATAGGTACCAATAAAAAAATTAAATCGTCTCGATGAGCGAAAGAACAATGCAGAATTATCTCGCGATTTAAAACTCTACCATCCCGCGGGCTTGCGAACGCAAAAAATATAGTTCGAATGATATTTACGTCGCATTGTCGAGTGAATATATAAGTCGAATATCTTCAAACTGATATTATTGCAATTCAAATTCCTCTTTTCCACTTTGTAATCGAAAAAGAGAAAAAGGGATCTTTTAAGTTTAGGAATATAATTTTCAAAGATATTACTCGGAATAAAATAATTACTATGTTCTAGGTGGTTGGTTATTATGTTGAGGAGGTTCGGATAAGCAATCAGGAAAAGCGCACATTTGTAAACTTTGCTGTGTAAAATATTAAGTATCGAAAAAACGAGTTACTTCATTGGAGATCTCGGTGTGACACAACCTTAAGGGTAGTACAGACAGTTCGAGGACGTGCACCGAAGAATGCAATCGCCGTGGCATCGCGCGGAGGGACGAGCGGATATGAGCATCACATACGGGCTGGTGGGAGAAGGACGCGAAGCTGCGCTTGTAAATTATGTATGAGAGTGTACTCACAGGGGATTACATAATGGCTTGTTTACGGTCGAATGTAAACAGCGATCAATGGAACGGCGGCGATTGTCCATCGGCAATCGCGATAGGGATTCGCCCGCGACTAATGTATATTCCGGAGGGCCGTGAGTCGCGCCGGGTAAAATCGAATCGTCGGGTCCACGATCGATGGAAAATGCATCGCGCCGATCTCGGCTGATGGCTTTATTAATTATTTATGTCGATCTCACCTCTGAGCGAACCGGCACTTGAACGTGACACGCGACTGCCAGCCGACCGCTCGATTTTTTTCTGTCGGTTTCGTAGATATCATAGGTGTGAACTAGCACGTGGTGGTTGGCAGTCGCTGTATGGATTTTCTGAAGGGTCAACTCCCACATAGTGTAATGCTTCGTTGAGTTATAAGACGTGCTTTTAAAAAGTTGTTGCTTAAATTATCTGATTGCTTGACGGTTCACGTTTATTAATTATTGTTTAATTTATTATTACTTAATAAATTAATTACACTAATTTTTTGCTTTTATCACTATCGTACATCAATCCTAACTAGATGACAAAAGATGAACTTTGCAGATAAGGAATCCTTTGGTAGTCGTAACACTTTCTAACACTGCACCTCGGACACAAGCAAACCTGGCGGCACGCTAGGATTGCAAATTACATGAATTAATACACCCGTTTCTGCAGTGCCGTCTAGTTAGAGTTAATAAGCACTTAACACAAAGAAGCACCCGTACGTGATCATTAATGACGGCTAATGATGCATTATCCTGTCCCAAAAAGGGATGCACGCACTAATAACAATAGATCAAACCGGAAGTCGATAGCCCCTCTCACTTTTCTAACAATATCCATATTATTCAATCCGAATGCATCCGCATTACATCCCCTCAACATGACATACATTTTTTCTTCAAAGTTTTAATTTCACTGATATGCATTGTTTAAAGCTTACAAGTAGAAAAACGGGCCAATAGAAGCAATTAAAATGTTTACAAAATCACGACAGCATATCCACTGCAAAATAAAAAAATTGTGAAAGAGAGAGATAAGCGTTTTAACGCAAGCCAAAGAATGCACTTGTTTGAACGATCAATCGGAGCAGGAAGGAGCTTTTCGCATTCATCTCGTCGACACCGCGAGATCTGCCACCTCGGTCGATTAATCATTTTCGCCTGTTACACTTACTTATACGGAGACGCCGTGCTTCGTATCAGCGTGGAAAACAGCGTATCGATCTCGCGACCGGTAATCGATAAGCGGCACGTTTGGAATTTCTCCGGCGTGAGGATCGGCTTCTCTCGTCGCGTGGTAGCTTCATGGATCGCGCGCGATTCCGCGTCGCGATGCGATTAAAAGCGCGCGTTCGCCTTCGGAGTATAAAGAGAAAGGAAGTCGCCGGGTAAAAGCGGCCAATTCCGCGAAGTAGCCGCACGGACTAACGAACTGTCGAAGAATCGCTCAGAATAATTTCTCGCCTGGCACAGCTGGCGCAACCGGCTACCGCGGGCGATTAATCATTACAGCACATTTACACGGAGGTCGCGTGTTGTTTGCAAATATTTCCGTGGTCGCGAGCGCGTAATTTATATATTACGTGCGAAAGTGGGCCGTGTACTTTCAAAATTTGAGGAACGCCACGTTCGACGTGTTCTTTAACTCTTCCGGTTTAATTGCGATTGTTCGAATAGAGATTCGTGGCTCTCCGAGTATCGGCCGGGCCTTGATCAGGCAGCTCTCCCGTTGTCTTATTAAATCTTAACTCCACGGTACGCTGATTACTTCTCTCAATCTCTCAATCAATGTTAATTAAATACATATCTAGTGTTCGCGATCATTTACTTTCATCGTTCAATACTGACTCGCGCAACCTGATTATCTGGTGGCAAAATTAATCATCAGTTTAAATATCGGTATCTTCTTTTAACGACAGTTTTTAAGGTATGCATGACGAGCATCTCTCTCGCGTAGCGGGGAATTAAATAAAATAGACGCGGCGCGCAACCGCGGTTCATCGACCGATCTGTGTACGCGAACCTGCGAGCTGGGTGAGAAAAACGAGAAACGCGAGCGATCGATCGCCCGTTCGATCTCACCGATTTCCAAGTAATAAAATTAGAGCGCGCGCAATCGCCGGGCTCTTCCTGCCTCGACCGGACTCTTCGTCATGACCGCGCAACGATTTCTCAGGTGGATCGCCCGTGTGCGTATCTCTCTCCTCTTCTTCCTTTACCTCCGGCCGGCGGTATCCCTACCCCGCCGCGGTACCCCCGGCCCGTCTTTCTTTCTCTCGGCAGTTGCGATGCAAAAATGTAATTAAAGGCGTGCGCGCGCGCAAGCACGAGCGCGCGAGCGCGCACATAATGAAAGTGGATGGCGACCGGCGGCACGGCCGCGCCGCTGCGAGTGAATGACGCCCGAAGGCCACGGCGGTGCAGCGTGTGTGCAGTCGCGCGCTGCATGCGCGCACACGAGCGCGAATGAGCGTCGCTACGCGCGCTTCTATACGAGGGATTCGAGTTTTCTTCTCACGGAAAGGATAATGTGTCGTGATGCACTATTGCGGAGTCTCGCAATTACGAATCGATCGACCGCGCACCGTATAACGTTTCCATCGGCCGCGGATTACAATTAGAATAATGCATTAAATTTCTTTTTTCTTTTTATATCGATTACATAAAGGGATATTCGCAGCGGATACAAGTTACTTCCTCGCGGTAATGAAGATTTTATCGAAACATTTTACTATCAATTCATTATCTTAAGTAGTCAAAGAATATGTGCCATGTTTGAAATTACGAAATGACGATTGTATTATTATTGCTGTTATTTGATTAGCAATAACTTTGCGTGGAATGCAAGAAACTCGAATGGTGCCGCGCGAGCGGCATGAGGAATCTACATAATGCGCCGCATAATGTGTGCGCTCGGGCGAACGTTTTTTTTTTCTTCCCATGAAAAGTCGGAACGGTGATTCGCCATGGAGGCCAAGGAAAAAGAATTGCGTCGAAGCAGACCTCAAAGATCGCGATCGTGCGTCAAAAAATTCCGGGAAACCGACGGAGATCGCGCACCGAAAGGAAAGGGAACTCGGATGCACCATGATGCACGAAATTCCGCTCTATGACGAGAAACGCGGTTACGCCTCGTTGAGAAACGAGATTATATCTCTACTTTCCGCGCCGAGTCGCGATGGATCATTTACTTCGCGTCGATACTTAGACTTTTCGCGGAAATTATCATAAAAAGAATTCTTGCCTATCAACATCCGCAGCACGCTATGATCTATGTACATTTAATCGGTACACAGAGAGAATATATGTAATTAATATTTTATAATAAAGTCATCGGGAACTTGATAACTGGCTATCATGATGCGGACATATCATTACGATATTTTAGCGAAATAACACATTGTACGCGAGCTAGCGCAGAATTGTGCGTAATTGGAGATTGTCAGACCACTTTTCACTATCAGCAGAAAAGTAATTCGGAGCACAGTTAGTTAATCTCGCTACAGAATCTATTCGTGAAAAACGTAGGGAGTTGCGCCAGATTCTCTTACCAGTAGAAACCTCGTTCCTTCGGGAATGGCATTAAGTGGATCGCGATGGAGAGGGACACCTGCCGCGCCGGTGGAGTGAAAAGATCGACGCGTCATCAGCGCGGGCGCGCGGGCAGTGAAGAGACTCGCGTTAGACTCGCCTCGTTTTCGGAGGTCGGAGAGAGAGGAGAGTGTTGAGCAGCACTAATTGACCTCGGGGGCCCGACTGACCCGGCGCGCGTCCGGGCTGACAGACCGGACCAGCCGACGATTAAACTTCCCGTTAATATTGCCCGCCCGTTCTCAATCTTACTCCTTTCTTCATCTCCCTCTTCCTCCGCTCGCTCTATCATTCTCATGTCTAGCTCCATTCCGCCACTCGGCCGTGCCCATTCTACCTCGCGCTGCCCTCCGTCCGCGCTTCTCTCGTCCTCTTCAGAGCCCGCTTCGTTCTCGCTCTCTCACCTTTTGGACTCACCTACACCCCGAGTCCGGTTATCCTATGAATATTTATGCGGTTTGTAATCTAATACCGCGTACACTCGGCAGGGGCGGAAGGAAGATGTATCCACCCCTCTCGTCGCGAATCTGGTACCTCCTATTTCTAAGTCATTGTCGCCACACTGATTATCCATCGCGAAAAGAAGACATAATAAATATCACATCGTACATAGTAAATCGATATAAATCTAACTACAGACAAGAGTTCGATAATATCGTTACGCTTTCTTTCGGCGTCTTGTAACGCCCGATGCGACCTGCAATTTGTTTCAACGGCCACAAAAGGATTCTCACGAGAGTGCGTAACCGATTTGCGCACTACCCAAAGGACCGCGAATACTTCCCCAAAAAGAAAGCCCGTTTCTTCCGGCCTCATTTATCCTTTCTCCCTCTCCGTCTTGCATGGAGACCCCGCGCTACCGTTTCGGGTCGCGACTTCACGGTTCAGTCGGCTGGGTGCAGTCTTCGAGCAATTCTTGACCGACTCGACAGGAAGTCGATGGGCCTGGTCCCCCGAATGGCTGCGAGGCGTGCGACCGTGCGCCCGCGCGCTCGCAAGAGACGAGGTGATTTCGTGATGAAAAATTTTCGCCTCGCTTCCGGATCTGCTTGTCAGGCCCGTCGAGAACGAGCAGACGAGGGGGTGCGCGAGGGGCACTGTCATTATTTCCCACAGCCGCCGTATGTTTCTACGGTTCCGCTAGGCTAAACCCGACGAAGAAGGGTCGGTCAGGGAACCACCGAGAAGAGGAAGGAAGGATTCCTCAAGGGGTCCGCGTACAACCTGTCGTGTCGGTCTTGACAAAACAGCGAAATTACCTCGGGGGTTAACGGCGGCTGCGGTGGCGGCGACGGTGGCGGTGGTCGCCACGGTCAAGAGCTGCGGTATTCTTCTTTATCGATGAGGGTACACGGAGGCCGTGTACCCTCTTGCGCGAAGTTGCTTGGTGGGAAGGAAACGGCTGCGCGCGACTTCTGTCTCTTCGTTCAACCCTTTC
Organism: Aphaenogaster floridana; assembly: GCA_003063835.1. Classification (NCBI taxonomy): domain Eukaryota; kingdom Metazoa; phylum Arthropoda; class Insecta; order Hymenoptera; family Formicidae; genus Aphaenogaster; species Aphaenogaster floridana. Next base: position 1,151,322 of record NJRP01000010.1, on the reverse strand, counting down.
GAGTGCGCCGCAGGAAGGTTGGGTCGCATAGACGTACGTACCTATATACGTTCAAGGAGAGTCGAGGCAAAGTATGCAGGTGAGGGCAGGTATGAAAGTGAAGTTGGGCTATCGAGCTGTACGTAGGCCGGTACGCCGGCGGCATCCTGCCTTTGTGAGCGTTCCTCTCCTCTCTCTGCATCGCCATGTCTTTTTCTGCTTCTGACGCTGCCCCTCGTGTTACATACTAGCGATCTCATCGCAAGTGAGTGATAATCGCGCGGATCAAATAAAAATTGCAGACATGTGCAAAGTATTTATCCGATGAAGATAGCGCATATGAGTTATAATGGTCATGTTCGAGAGATATTTTAAGTGATATATAATATCACTTTTCAAACATTTTTTTTTAAGTCTCGTACTACCTAGATTATATTTTGAACCATGTAAAAATCTGGTTGTGTCTATGCAATCATGATGAACTGATAGATAATGTTTTTCTCTTCGAAAATTCAAGTCTATACAGAAATTCGCAAAATCTGCGCCAATCGCGTGCACATGCCACTACCAATCGTAGAGGATCGGCACGCGGTATCTAAGTCTGGTATAGTCGGTGTATCGACCTAGTATGGCACGGGTTAATAATAACAAAAGAATCTGAGGCCTCGTTTCGCCGTCGCACGCCACGCTGGTGCGCAAGGGTTGCAATGAAAGAAAGTTCTAATCGTCAACCGCACGGATATCGATTCTCGTCATCGCCGGCGAAAGCTGACGGTTTGAATCGTCGACTAAACCATCGTCTATACCCACATTCCCTGAGAAGATTCGTTAAAACTCGACAAGATTCCACTTTAGATTTTACAAGGAATTACAAAAGAAAAAAAAATTATATACATTAGCTTGAAATTTCTGCAGACGCAATTTAACTCTGCGACCATTCAGCAGACCGATTAATTTTTTAATCCAATCGTTTAACAGATTAAACACCGATCTCTTTAAAAGTACTTAACATTTTTACGCAGATATATATCGATTTACGAAGAAGGTACGCATTCAAGATTCGCGAAGGTAAGAAAGTTGTATGTATGATAGCCGCTATATATGTATATGGCTATAGCGAGCGTAGGCTCGCAAAGGAACGTTTGTTGGAAAAGTTACATAGCTATAGCAGGAAAAGTTGTATTACTCAAGGCACGACAGGAAGTGCAGGTGGTCAGTGTAAAATTCACGTTCGGGGTGCAATATAAATTAGGGATATTTTTATCATCCCGGATATTTTCTAGAGTAATGCGTTCCGAGCCCCGGCGTACAAGGTAAGGCAAATTGCATCGGTCAAAGACATACGCCATACTGTCTGACGTCATTTGCTGCTTGACATATTACGCGAGCGTGACGATATAAGTGAAATGACACTAGCGGTACCATTTGATTATTCGTATCTCTATATTCGTAGCGCTACCTATGGGCCGCAAAACGATAAAACGTAATCTATATATGTATATATAATAATGCATGAAGCGCGATTTGAAAGCGATGTTACCGTTATACGCCGGAACTTTTTGCCTATAATGACGATAATCGGAAGAAAGCGTAAGAGAAAAAAATGGACCACCCAGCGAGATGTTATACGTCGATCGAGTCATATCGTCAATCTTTTTCCTTCATGTATCCAATGTCCCGGGAAAGTGCCGCTGAATTATGTCAAATTAAATGTTCTCTTCGGTGAGATGTTTTTGCACGCGACCATTACCAGCCCCGTGTCGTAACGGAGATATTAACGATCCGTGAAACCGACGCTGCTTTGATTGAACTCGATATCCAACGCGGACACCGTTCTGCGATTTTTCCGATCTGTGCTACACCTGGCACATAATCGATTGCCTCGAAAACATGATTGGTGCAAAAATATGTTGAATGATTGCTCGACTAAATTATACAATGAGAACGATATTATTTCAAACATAAATAAAGATAAGCAACCGCAAAAACAGTAATTATTATTTGCCGTGATGACAAATCATGCATAATATTTAAATCGTTATCTATAAGAAAATTTTACGTGTATTCAAACATTGAAGATGAATTCACCGGAATTTGTTATACAGCTTTAAAAATTCATCAATACAGAGTGGAATAAAAACAATCTGCTGCAAGCGCCGATAATTATTATCGTGTCGTAATTCGTAATATTTGGACTACCGTGTTCTGGGCACAATTTAGGGTTACGCGTCCCGCCATCGTCATAATTGCGCATACCTCCTAAAAGGTAACACGATAGTACCTGCCGCGGGCCAATTTACAAAGAGGATCGATCGACAAAGGGCATCTGATAGGCTCCGTAGGATCTTGCGCTGAATGGATCGCGGTCGGTTCGTGGTGCGGTTTACGCGCGCTCCCAAACGCGAATGGTATGATACCGGAGTGTAAGGGTATAGACCTTTAAGCCTAGCTCACAGTACTATCCACGCTATTTTAATAATAAGACAGAAAGAAGAAAAAATACGTTAGCGACAAGTTAAATGTAATTTTTCAGAAATCATCGACGCACCCCCTAAATTAAGATTTCTTCAGCTGTACAATTATGCCAAAGAATAATTTCTCATTTATGCTTTTCAATTATGAAAGTTTCGATTCCAGAATAATTTAAAGACAAAGGACTAAATTTAGTACGAAAATTATTTGTGTTACGTGCGACATAAAATTTACTATTTTAAATATTTTCTGCACATGTCAATTTTTATATAACAGCTTTTAATTTGTAAAAAGTTATATAATGAAGAATGAAATACACGTGAGAAATTACAAGTACGAACTGGAGAGAGATTCTCATCGAAAAAAGGAAATTTAATTAATTTGGCATTATTGTTTTGTACCCCACAAGGGTTCACGGATTTTTTAGCTGTGTGAGGCCGGCTTAACGTGAGGCCCTGATCCCTACGGTTTTGGAAGAAGAATACAAAACGCAAAGGGCTCCAAGCAAAGACGAGACGGTGGGCGGGGCGCCTCTCGGGCTCCAAGGCGATCCACTCCGACCTCCACCTTCTTCTTACTTAGAGATATAGTAGGCGCGCGCGCATCAACGTGTTACATCTTTCATGAAACAGCAAATGAGAGTTAGAGATTACATAAATAAAAAAGAAAAACGCGCCACGGCGCGATGCGTGTGTGCGGGGGCCTCGGGAACCGTACGTGCTTGGTGGGCACACACTCAACTCGCGGCAGCTGGTTGATAGCATCGGCAAACTGTGAGCGTGGCTGATTTTGACGTGGCATTAAAATCCTTTCTTTCTGCCACGTCCGAGGTTATAATCACGGTGCAACTATGTACGATGAAGTGACACGCGGTATTCCACCCGCGCGATGTTCCACTCCATAGTTGTAACCGGAGCCACCGCGATATCAGCCGCCCCGGGGCAATCGTGCGCGGCAATGATTGGCGCTATCTGACGAAGACGAGACGAGGAAAGATCGTACCGTGCTACATTAGATAATATATTAGATAAACAAGCCTTAGAATCCAGTGGCAGCACTTAGAACTACACGTGGGGTACACACGCGAACTGAAAAGTATACGCGAATTCAATTAACAATCCATTAACACACAGTACTGGGTACTTTTTCTGCCTTCATTCTTGCCTTCTGAAAACTTATTGTATCACGGTGGATCATTCAACGTCGGCGTAAAGCTTGCTTAAGATCCCACGCGCGATGGTCGCGGACGCGCAACAAATGTGAGCAATAACAAATGGCTTACGCAAGCGTGCGAAGCGATGAATTCCGCCGAAGGAGTCTTTGAGAACGGCCGACCGCGCGGATCTGGAAGGCAATGGGCAGAAGAAGACGTTCGACGATCGATCGGCAATGCCGATTGAGACGTCCCTGAGGGAGTACCCGCGGCAGCCCCTTCCTTTTTATTCTCTCGATCGCAGCTTTGTGTGCAGAAACGGATTGACGTACGATGTGTCAGCGGTGACAACTGGCGCAAGCGCAGCCCGAATACGAAATGAACCTTCGGCCTTCCATTCGACTTTTATAGCAAGCTAACCCTCGCCCCCATCGTCCTCATCTGACCCGACCGTCACCTAAGGTGACGAAATCCTCGAGACTTCCACGAAAAGGAGGATCGACACCACAAGGACTCAATAACTTGTCTTATAGTGCTTAGGAATAGTCTTATCATCGCGTCGAGAACTCGGCACACTGACAGACAATTTGACGCATATATAAACGCGACAAAATATTTCGGACAATATATCTGACATAGTATGACAGATTGGTCGAAGTATAGCGCGACGTCATCTCGTTGTTACTTGTGCCTCGGCGAGATTTCGTGACGCAATGCAGAATTATCCTTCTCATATACTCATCTCGTTGCCGTTGACATAGGCAACACCAACAAGATGAATACATGAGAGGGTCAACGAGTTGTCTCGCCAGAGTGCTGACATGGGCACGCTCATCGTTGTTGAGAAACCTTGCACTTGTGAACGATAACTAACGAGAAATTGTACTAATTATTTTGTCTACACATATTTTCTAATATCAAAATATAAAAGTGTTTATAATGGTGCATTAATTAATCAAAACGGATCATCTTTATTTGGAAATCGCGAATCAATTATTTTAACGTTAATATACTAAAGCGAATAAACGCTTACGTCGCTAATTTTACAGAAGATATTGGAAAGCAAAAATCACGAAGATTGCTGGAAATGTCTGAAAATTCTGATTCAAGCACAATAAGTGCTGAGCGAATCTCGCGAGCGGCAAGAACATCGTCCTACGTATTCTTGTTGCATCTTCGTTCTCCGGAGAATGCGAAAAATGTAAAAAGAGAGCGAGAGAGAAAGAGAGAGAGAGAGATCGATGAGACACTCTCTCTGTTTTCACAATCGGACCGCATCGTCTACCTGGAGACCACTGCATGTCTCCGAGAGTTCTTCTTTTCCAGAGTACCGTCTCCTTGGATTTCTTCTCCCTTACGCAGCTCTCTCGTTGTTTTACGGTGAACGTTTTGGTTCCTTTCTTTTTGGCTTGCCTTCATTCCTTCCAGGAGGTCGAGGTCGGCAAGATTGACCGCGCAAATTCGAAGAGTCCAACCACATGATTCTCATTTGATCGGACACACCATTTTACGCGAAAAAGGAGAGCAACGTGTCGCTGGCATACAAGTGATTGATGCGGCTGATCGATCAAGGCTGTGCCTCGCCTCGCGGAAATGCTCATAGTTGAATTCAACGTCACGAGGCAAAATTGCGTAATCCTCTACCATTCGCAATGGAGACTGTAGCGGCAAAAAATAATCTGCGCCGGTAAACATGTTTATTTATAGAACGAATCTTTAGAGTAGTTACGGAAATTATATCAGTTCCAGAATTTGAAACAATCTGCGCAATAAATATAGGAAAGTTGAATTGAAAAAAATAAAAAAAATAAGACGTTTAAGGTGCGTGTGAAACGCCCGATACAAATATCATGCACAATCTTCAAGACATGAAGGCTACGCGAACACCTTCGGAGGTCCGTACTTCCCTACGAAGACTGGACAAGGTTGTAAAACGATGCCTAGACCCGGAGCAATGCCGTACGCAACTATGCCGTACGTAAGGCCCCGAAGCGCGGCAATGGAGAGAAGAGCAAGACACCGAAGAGAACGCGAGGAGGTTTGTCCGAAGAAGGCAAAAGAAGATCGCCCATGCTTGGAAAGGAACGAAGAGAGACAGAGAGCGGGAAGGGATCGTCAACGGGCACGAAGGGAGCCGCCATGAAACAAACGAATACCGAAAGGGCCGTGGCTGTCGCGATGCGCGAGCCGCAGTGGAGGGAAGAAGGTAGAGGAAGGCGACGGTAAGAAACCCGAGAGAGCAAAAGCACGGGGACGCCGCCACTTCAAACGGCCCGCGCATGCGTCCTCCCCCCTTCCGTCTTCTTTCTTCCCCGCAAGGTGCCTGCTGTCGGCGAAGTAGACCAGGGCTGAGGGTACATCGCGTAGAGAGGGAGCGAAAGGGAGAAAAAGAGACGCGGAACGAACGGCGGGGGGGCACCCGGGACGACTACTCTGGATTCCTATAATTGTTCATTTTTGCAAATTCCACAGTTTTTGCCTGCTACCGCAAAGTTCGGTAACCTCTGACGGAAACCTTAATGCCCTTTAGGATGCTCTGGGTTATCGCCTATAATGTAGGTAAGAAGGGTGCTTTCTTGATATTTCATACAAACGATCAGTTGCAATTTTTCCTTTATCTAAAAATCTCATATAAGATGATTTAAAATGACAACTGTATCTTCATATTGCCTCTCGAGATAATCGGATAACTATATCAAATATAATGAATATGTCAATAAATCAATATAACTGTGTGGTTTGCGTGATAAGAAAATTATATGCGACGTACATGGTTATTTCGTTTTCCAAAGTGTATTCAAGCGTACAAACCATAACTTCAGTTTATAAAGACGCTACAGCCTTAAATGGGCTTCTTATAAGGGCTCTACAGGTAAATCCGAGTGTTCGAACGAGTGTTGTCAAAAGCGAAATCTTGTCTGAGAAGAAGGATTGCTGCACGCGTGCACATTGTTCCCATGTCCCGCGGATCACAAACGGGGCGGTTTCTCGGAGTGTTTCGTGCGAAATGCATAATTCGATCGTTGCGCCGTCGTTAGGGCTTCTCCGCGTCGTTCCCACCGATCCCGACACGAAGCTCCTTTTTCTTGCGTCTCTTCCGTCCTCCTCCGACTCTCGTACCTCTTCTTCGGCCCATCGCCTTTCCACGAAGTCGTAGAAGCGAGATGATATTCGTCCGATATACTCGGGCCGGACGCTCGCGTGCGAAGCTCGAGAGAGTTTCGAACTGGGACGCCTCGTTATCCGCTCGCGGGACCGATGGTTCCTCCGCGAGAGTCTCCCTCGGTCCCTCCGGCTACGCGGAATCCGCATCGCGGGTATAAAGTAGCCCGAACGCGGCGGACGCCTCGTGACGCGTCGATCGCGACGGGGAGGAAGAGAGAAATCCCGTGGTAAATTATAGTTTTCGTATCACGAGAGCGACTCTCTCTCTGCCGGCTCTCCGCACGCTTTGGGTTTCCGCTCGAAAAGAGCGCGCGAGTGGTCGCACTGTCGTCCTGGTGGGTCTCGACAGACCGAGCTTGTCACAGTATTTAAGGCGCAGTTAAAGCAAACAGAAAATCTCTACGACATTGTGGCGGCTGGTCGAGCGGTCGAAAGGTTGTAATTATTACAAAGCCGATTTATTGCGTCGTGATGTTAACCGCGTGGCGTTTCTCTCTCTCTCTCGGAGATCGCTCGCGACGAGGCTACCTAAGAGAGAAGATATGAGATAATAAACTAGTCTCCGGGCCGCACGGAGAGTTCAAAGTTTAATGTAATTACCATAGTTGTGTTTATTCATCGGCAAGTTCAACTGAAATGTCTATGCTGAAGCGTAGCTTTACGTACATGTTGTTGAAAGCGCATTGAAGACCTGTTCTTCAGGCTTTCATAGGGAGTCCTTTTGCAATCGAGAGATTTATTCATTTATCTATGCAAGTAAAATAAATTAGATAGAGATATTTAGGAAAACGTGGCGGGACACCTATCGAAATGGCGTCTTGATAGGGTAGGTAATATTCCTCGCAACGGCGGACGCATGTTGGCCGCGAGGGCTCGCAAATAAAAATCCATAAGTCGAGGCAAAAATTAAAGATCGTCACGACAAGGTACTGTCGGATGAGACGACCGCGCGTCTTCCCTCCTGCTGCCCACCCTCGGCACCCCATCTTCTCCACGGCCATGCACGACTGGTACGAGAGGGTTCGGATTTACCGGCGAAATGTTGGATTTATTAGATCGAGATACGCGTGGGCGTGACCCGCCGCATCCCCCGTCCTCTGCTCCCCGCTGCTCCTCCGACGTCGACCTTACCGTTAGGTTACGTACGTGCGTAGGGGCCCTTCCAGCGAGCCACCTAAATCTAAACCTAAAGCTAGACGAGAGAGAAGCCCTGCGTGGTGCACGCACACGCGTAGAGAATCAAGGTGGATCGCAGGCGTAGACGCCACATCCTGACGGAGCTCTCTCCTCGCGCCCCTCGTCGTTCTAGGAATCGAGGGACGCGGGTATCGTGAATTCGATCGTCGGCGCCGAATGATGATTTACGGGCGAAAAAGAAGGAAAGAGGAGAAGGAGGAGGAGGAGGAGGAGGAAAAGGGAGGAAAGGCTGGAAGGGAAACCGAAACGCCGCGGCGATCACTGGACCCGTCGGCGCGAAGCTTCGTGGGAATCGCTGATGCTCATCCTCGCGATGACCGACAAGTGCGCGCGGAACGATCCGCGGGGACGATCGCGAGTACCGATAGATCGCGTGACGCTTCGCAGGAGACGCGAAACGCGGGATGGTGGGACCAGAAGGAGACTCGACGGAACCGCTCGCCGTCTCGTTGTGGGAACTCAGGGTGGTTTTTACGGTCGGTAGATCCGTGATTTACAGCCGAGAAAGAAACGAAAGCGAAACGGAAGGAAGAGAGGAGGAGGGACAGAAAATCGGAGAATCGTCTGTGACGTTCCCGACGCGCTTTACGCAGCCTAATACCATGAGCGTTCGATGTCGAGCGTTACGTTACGAGAGAGTGGTAACGAGACGTGCGTGTTTCGGAGCGGAAGCCACGGTCGCTTCCGCTGGAAGCCGTCGTCGGCGTGCAGGTACCACGTCCTGGAAAATCGTGCCAACGTCGAGCCGTCGAACGGAATGGTCGTCGGGGAAAGCCCCGGAATCGCCTCCTGGCGGGTGCGAACGTCAGCGCGACTCGCCGGGTTATTTACAGCTTCTTGGCATGGAGAGGCGAGCGCGCGGCGCCGCGGCGGAGCCCGGGCGCTGCCAGCGAGGAGGAAGTAACGATGATTTATATCCGCTGCTACCAGTCCTGCTCCCAACCCGCGATAATACCAATCATTATCATCGCTTAATAACAGGCATTACTGCCAACATTGAAATAATGCATGCGTGTGAGTGTGTGTGTGTGTATGTGGGTGTGTGTGTGCATGTGTACGTGTGTGTGCGCGCGCGCGCGCGAGCGGGTGAGCGAACGAACATGTGTGCATGTACTTCACAAGCTGGCCCCGCGAAGGGTGTTGCTCCCTCCCTTATTTCTTCTTCACCACCCACTCTCTTCCTCTCCTCTTCTTTTCTCTCTGGCAGGTCCGCCGCCGCGCCGCACAGTATTCAACGACGTTGCCGGCATCATCCGCGATACGAACCGCGGCGTCAGCCGTGGCCAAGTCAGGTGCGAGCCAGCGCCGAACGAAGCGCAGCGTGCGCCGCCGGTGATCTTCCTGAAAGATCTCTCGACGGGGGGAAGGTCGGGGAAAGAGGGCGGGGTACGGCGGGGCAGAGGGTTCTCTGCGCCGCGAAGGGATTCCTCGCACGAGGGAGGCAGGAAGGCCGCGCTGCCGCCGCTCGAAAACCCCTCGAGCCTGTTTTGCGCGAATTCTTCTACGCTCGGCCGTGGTTCTCTTCTCGAGGAACTTGCCGACGCGAGTTCTCCTCAAGGACGATTCATCTCCGCTAAGCTATCGCGAATGTCTAAGATATTTCGTGGTACTAAGAGTAACTACTCAAGAAAATTCCTCGTCGGGTTTGAGATATTCAGCGAAGAAAATATATGTCTGACTGTACAAACACTTAAAATCTTTTTCATTCTATTCCCCCTTTACTTCCTATTTTATTTATTTTATACTAATTATATATTCACACACGACTGATTACTTCTTCACTTGTTAAACCTGTGCTCCGCATTTTTGCTGACGACTGTCGTGGGTTTCACGCTGTAACGCCGTGACTATCGCGGTTAAATACGTACGGCGTTAGGTGCCATAATTTCAACGAAACACGTGTCATTAAGACGCACAACGATCCGTTACATGTATCCCTGCACGACTTCGTGGAAGAAAGCCCGTGTTGCAGGCAACGGGTAGCAATAAAGAACACGAATCCTTCGGAGACGCGCGAATCGTGTCGAAGAAATCACAATCTGTGAGAAACCCTTTGACTCTGCCCTTTTTTTTCCATGCGGGTCGTTTCGCTCCGCGTCCGAGTTCACGTGTAACGGAATCGCGACTCGCCGCGTTGTTTCTGCAAACATCGAACTGTGTAATTATTGGCATTCGAAGCGCCGTGGGAGGTATCGCGATGCACGCCATCGTCCCACGAACGTGGATACATACACGAGTCAGTGCGTGAAAATAATTATTAGCCTCCGTTTGCACGGCAAGAGAAACGTCACGAGGAGGCAGAGTCGAGATGAGACGCCGCTACGTCGCGGACGAAGAAAAAAGGGACGAGTTTCCGGTACTCCGCTCGGTTTCTTTTCCTTTCTCCGCCGCGGATAATATCCCGCTGTCGTATGGAGTTTCCACCAGTTAAAATAGCATTCCCGAGTATCTTGTCAAACCGCGATTCGAATTTTGAACACAAAAATATATATAATTGGAGGGAAGACGCCAAACATTTTGTATTTAATTTATAAAAGAAATAATATATTATATTTCGATTAATTCAAATAAATGTATTTGTTATTTAAGAATACAGTATTAAATGAAAACACTATAAAATGAACATAAAGTAGTAGTTAACTTATAAACGAATACTGAATCATGGTTGCTTGACATCTTATCCCATTTGGCATCTTCCCCCCAATTATCTTACATTATATACATATATACATATCTTACAGACAACATTAAATCATACGTTTGCAATAGAGAGTTTTCTGATCACGCGAAAATATCTTGCAGGTATGGCTTTGTAACTCTTAAATATCAATTTCGTCATGTTTCTCATAATTGCCAGCAACAAGTTGAAGCGCGCAGACGAAAGAGAGGCTCCAGCACCGCAATCGCGATCAACGCGCGTTGACAGGTTGACATAGCCTTCCGTTGAACGTAGCCAAGTCGTGACTTGCCTCTCCATTGTCTCCGGTAGATTAAAAAGAAAATAATCAATAAGCCCTGTCGCGCTCGCATCGTCTACCGCAGAAAGACGAGAATGACAGAAAATGACAAAAAGTTACAAAAACTTGCTGCCGGGCGGGCGAAGGCATGCCTACAGTTCCGCACTTAATGAAAATTACTGGATGTAATCCAAGGATAATTTCTTTGCGACGCACGTGTTGCCGTTGATGTAATCGCGATTCGATACGGCTTTAACGGATTCTTGCTGTTCACGCCGCATTTGACGCTATTAATTATTATCGTACAAGAAATCAGCCTGATATCACGCGTTGCGCTTGCGTCACGTGTGAATGACACGCGCGAAACGTCGGGGGATTTCGTACAAACCTAGAAGAACTGGCAATACCGGCTCGCCGATATCAATCTAAAAAATACATTTTCCCTGTAGCCGATCGCGTATGAGTAATGTCGGTGCGTGAAAAAAATTGCTGTACTACTGTACAGTAGCCAAAGCTGAGCGAAGCAGTCGTTGTCCTGGGCCGAAACGCGAAAGGGAAGTTTCTCGGTACGTTACCGCAAGAAATTAATGCGTGCCTTCCGAGAAAACAGATCAATCAAACGGGTCGGTAAACAGTTTTTTGTTATCAATATGAATCAGATTTCGATGAACTCTGATGGTTTCCTCATGGATTAGTTTCGTTGTGGTTTTCGTGAATTATGTATAATTGAGTGAATTTATGAAAATATTAATCTAGCAAATTTTATATGAAATTTTTATAGAGATAAATTACAACGAGATTTTTGCACATAATGTGGTTTGCATCACTCCTTGCCAATTTATGCGGAGAATGACAACTATGTATTTCGTCAGATGTACGCGTACGTATACGGCTAATCACATCTAATGACAGAAGAAAGTACACGGTATAAGTGGTGATACTCGATATACTAGTTGCGACGTTTCTATTAAACAACGGAAACGTCAATCGTGCGACGTGTTACAAGCTTCATCGGATACCGGGGGAAAGTTCCACCGGTTGCTATCGGCGAAACCGTTAACGATCTCAGACTACAAGGCAGAAAATCGTCTAAGAAACTCAATTTTTTTAAAAATAATATCATACATCCCCCATAAAAATTTGTCTGTCGCGGATATACGTGTTTGTAGAAGTACATGCGAGTCCGTTCGGCGTCGCACGCGAAAGACGCACGTGCACACACACATATCAGAAGAACTCGCGAAGAAATCCGTTAAAATCGTGACGTACACGTAAATGCGCGAGCGCGTATACACGCGAGTCGTCGGAATAATAAGTTGTATCGCGTCGAGGATCGCGTGCGCCGCGAAACTTTCCCATTTGTAGCCGGTGGACGGCGATCGACAGATACAAGCCGATAGCGATATGTCGGTCGAACTTCTATTAGTTTTATTGTACAGATCGGTAATAGCGGGGGTGGGCTGACATGGGCCCGCGTGCGAACGCGAGCGTATGCGTGCGCGACGCACGGCTGAAGCTGATCGCGCGCGATGGACACATCCCTATCTTGACACGCACGGGCCGGCCGATGAGATAATATCGCGATAAGCGGGATCAATGCCGGTTAGTCGGCTAGAGTACGAGAAGATCGAAAGGGTGAACGAGAGAAAGAGAGAGAGAGAGAGAGGGAGAGAGAGAGAGAGAGAGATTATCTAAAGAGAAAAAGAAGTAAATTTATTATTCTGGGCCAAGGCCTATCAGAGTGTAGCTAAACAAAATGTATACGTAAAGAAGAAAGCTGACAAATCTAAAAGTAAATATAAAAGATGGCAAAAATAGAGCATACTTTCTCTCCCACTATATTCTAGAGATCTAACAAGTGGAATGACGGTCCATTATCGGAAGATGTTTCGACAGACTTTGGGATTACAAAAATTAGTGTAACGGATAAATTATATTTATTTACTTGTTTAAGTATAATACACGATGTATTCATTCTATCCCTTTCTAAGTAACTTTGCAGGTGCGGGGAGAGGGGGGGGTGCAAACAGAAAAGTATTTTAATTAACTTCACCGAAAGCGGCAGGTTTCCACGGCGGACTTCACGTCGCGTCAAACACGCAGCCAGACCTTTCGCCGAACTTCGTAAATCTCGATTAAAAAGTTTACACGATGATGTGAAGTACGTTATGTTTCGCCGGATTTCTCCAAGTTCCGAAAAGCCATTAAATAACGAAGTTGTTCTCCGCTTTTATCGATTCTTGCCGGCAAGCCTGAATTCCCAAGCGACGCGAATGATTTCGCATATGTTATATGCGAGCTGTCGACACTTTCCTTATTAAAACGGTTAATTAATTAGGAGGATAATTAACTTATAGCTACATACGAGTCGCAGCCCCTGCGGAATCGCCGTGTATGCAACCACGTTTAATCTTTTCGACGATGCGATGTCTTGTGACATTATTTCGGCAGCGAAGCTAACTTCTCGTTCGATGATTTATATCGAGTGGACGGAGTCAATTTCCTTGCTCACATTGTTCTCCAACCAGAAATTGATTCTACTATTTCCCGTATCTGCTCTAATAACAGCGCGAAATAGTCGCTATAGCAGATCATCGATAAATTTTATAAATTCCCTCTAAACAACTACGTCCTTTTCTTCTCACTGAAGCTTGCGTATTTAAAATTTTTTATACTTGTGAATTTATTTAAAACTTATCCAAATTTACGTAATTTTAATTATAAGACATCAATCTACATTTTTTTATTTTGTACAATTATAATAAAAAAATATAGTAGCGTCATCACCTGATAATTAATTCCAGAATATAAGAGTATGTTACACCCGACTAATCGAATTGGATGCTAGCTTAATTCTGACAATAAATTTATCCATATTCGATTTGGTAAATAAAAATCTGATAGAAGAACGAGATAAACCTAAAACATATCGAGATGCAGACCGGCGCGTCGCCTCTCCCCCACATATTACATAATAAATTGCCCGAGCATCTCGTATCCGCCATATTTATTCAATAAATAACACTTTCATAAATTCAACGATTTATTGCTGGGTCGGCGGTAACCCCGGTGATCCGATACACCATACCCGTGATTAATTATCCGATTCATTGTTCCCCGGCGAGAAACTATGTCCGCTATCTAACACATCTGGTCTGATAACGGAACGAAAGGCTTGCGGACCGCCGGCGTGTGTATTCGTGTTATGTGTGTACACGGCGACCGCAGTGATAGGCAGATAAATGGACGCTGATAAATGCGCGGGAAAGGCGGACGAGGGAAAGGTGGAGATATATACATACAGAACGGAGACACACGCCCGGTTATCAGCGGATCGACGTCTGCCACGAAGACGAGGACGACGGAGCGTTTCGCAAGTCGGCGTCACGGCGGTAGCCGGAAAAAGGGAGAAAAACCGCGTAATGATTTTATAGTCGGGAAGGAGAAAGATACACACGGAGGACTGGTCAGGAGAGTGGATAGGATCTTGAGAACGTGATCTGGGCTAATCCGCTTCTCTCTTTCGCTCTCCTGGAACGGATACGATCAAGGTTCTCCGAACCCAACGTCATTTCATGCATCTCGCGTATGCACGTGGTTTGCGCTGCAGCGTGTTTAGCAATCTTTTACGTGAAGGATTGGAAATCGGAAATCGGTTATCATAAAATGATTTTGCAAAGTGGTGACATTAGCTTGATTTTGAATTGCGAAAGGGTCGATCATCTAGGAATTACTCATACTGCATACATTCTTAAAATCCAAAGTGAAAAGTATTTTTCCGAATACTCTTTTCAGAATGTCATTTAAAAGATGCTCTCAAGATACGAATTAATAGCAATTATTATAGATTAATACTAATGTCAAAATCTTGAAATTGCAAAAGTATTCTATAATCAAGTGATATGAGAACACGAATGTTCGATAGCTAAACATTTATTTTTTCAATAAATAAATTTACTTCTTCGGCTAATCGTGTACTTTTTTAAGATATCAATTATGCTCATCATAAAAATAGAAGCGGATTTAAATTAACTCATAATAAATCTAACGAGTAAATTGGTGTGAAAATCTAACTTGCAATTTCTTGCAATTTTGCACACCTTTTTTGTGCTGCATCAATTTATTAATATTATTTTCTTTTTCGTAAATTCTTACGCGAGCGTCTCAACACCGAGACAACGATGAACGGTAGCGGACGGCGTAGGTATACTACTTATGTTTGCGGGCGCATTCATGCATGAATAATAGTTACCCGCGCGTTCATCTACTGTATGAGCGGCGTTTTCGATGATGTGTGCGATGCTTTTCCGCGAAGCTGTATCGCGTGCTATCCGAGTACGTGACTCGCGCGCGGTGGTTGAATCCCCGAGGACCTTGAACGCGATTCGCGGCAGTTTTCCGATGCGTAATTTAGTTTCATTCGGTAATTTAATGACAGAGAATTTGATCGCGACGAGATATATGTCTTTATGAATCCGTACTCAATTATCCATACGAATTCGTATTCCGTATTAATATGACTTTCTATGTGTTCTACATACATATGAGCTTTACTGTAGTTTCACAGCAAGACTGCTTCTCGCGACTTTATAATTTATAAAATTCCCTTTAAACGTGGAATAATCTATGATAGTTCCTGTGTAAAAACGTAAGTTTGCTCCTGCTCCAAATTTATTTTTAAACAAATCAAAATTAGTATTACGGTCGTTCATAGTACGAAAATCTTTTAATCTATTTTGTGCTTGTCGTATCTGATCCGTGAGTTTTCATCTCCCAAATCGAATCGTCTATCCTCGACGAAATTGCAAAAGGTCTCTCTTTCTACGAGGATGCTAACGTCGCACCCCACGGTGGACGGGAGCACGGCAGGATTTCGAATTCACGTCGTGTACTCGCGCTTCCCTCCCGCGACTTTCGAATCTCGCTTCGACGTGTTCGCATTCCCGGGGCCAATGAGGAGAGATCGGGCACGTTAGCCGCGGCGAGGAGGAAGAAAAAGGAAGCACCACGCCCAAGGTACGTGGCAGGAACGCAGACGGGCGTGTTGGTGCCCACGTCCCTACGTATACATCCGCGCGAGCGAGCGAGAGCGTGTGCCCATGTACTTCGCGTGTGCAAGTACTCCCTGCTCCCTTCCCTTCCCGTCCTTCTATTCCCCTCTGGCCCCCTCGGACCCCCTTCGCGTATCACGTGTACACCGGCGGCACGAACGCTACCACGTCCTCAAATTGAGGCCCCGGAGAAAAAGAGATGCGTGGCCTCACCTCGATCCTCACTGCTCCTCCCGCCCTCCCTTTCCCGTCCCCCTTTTCCCTGCCACTCTCTTTCTCTCTCTTTCTCATGCTCATCTGAGGCTAAAGGAAAAGAGGAAGGGGAGGAGGAGAATGGGGAGAGCCGGTGGGGAAATACGAGGGGAGATCGCCGGGGGGACGACGAGGCTGTCGTGGCATAGGGAAGAGAGGGGACGAGGAAAGAGGAGAAGATGGAAGAGACTGAAGGCTAAGGCGCCATGTTGGTGGCGATGACAAGAAAGCCAGCGCGCGACGGTAGCAGGGCCAAGAGTGCAGAGGCAGAGGCGCTTGGTCGAACGCCTTGATTGGACGATTACGGATTATGCACGGTGCCTGCTGAAGAGCTGCACCGATCGCGCGCGGCGAGCATTCTTCGTTACGTGGCGCGGAGATGCTGAGTGTTTGACAAAAGGTAGAAGTCATCCTCCCCATTTTCAGAAAGAAAATTTACGATAGTACCTAATGCGAAATTCAATTGCTTCATCGACGCGGATTTTTGCAGTTACCCGAAAAGAAAAATCTAATATTTCACTCTTCACGATATTCTAGTATGTTCGAAGATTGATATATGCCGAACTTGCATTATTATTAATTTGTGTCAACTAATTCTTATCCGACAGAGATCAAATAACAGATTGATATTTTGATAAGCACGTAGAAGGATGTAATAGATAATCTCCCGAGGTTTCGTAATTTAATTTCCCACCCCCGACCGCGGCTACTGCTGATTTCGAACGACCGTGTTAGTAAACAACCAGACGCCGACTGCTCATCAGGTTGCGTCGCGCTCGATTCACTCGCTCACGGGGGGAGAACAACTCCCGCGGTGCTCCGTCTAATGAAATTATCCGGTCCGGGACCCCCTGCAACGACATCAACCAGCTACGACAGCCAGTTATCCCATGATTACGCGATACGCAGTTACGCACTGCGCCACGACGATTGTGCACACTTCTTCGAGGGGTGAGGAACGCACAAAGAGCAACCGCGAAAATTGCTCCATCTCGTCTCGCATCAGTCAATGAAACGCATAATTTTGTGTGAAGGAACGTGCAATCCCGTCAGACCGCACACACACAAATCGATAGTAATATAGAAAGGAACTAAAACTTTACGATGGTGCTCGGTGCCTAATAAACCGTCAATACGATACGCAAGTCGATCCCGAATAAATTTGAATTGTCCCCCGCGAAATCGTCCTAATTAGCTGCGGACTTTGGCTCGTCAATAAATCGTCATCTCCCGAGAAATCTATAACGGACAAGTTCGGAGCCAATTAACTTCGCTCCGATTATGTAGCTCGAGCTTCCTAATAAATCGTTAATTGGAAACCGCGCGACGGATAATTGGCGAAAAATCTTTCGCCGACGAGCGCATAAAGCCCCGCCTGCGTGGAAAGCTCGCGCGAAACTCGCGCGGTCGCCGGGAGAAAATTTATGGCCACCTCGTTAGTCCGGAAACTCGTCTCTTTCGTTCTCTTTCCCTCCCTCGGTACACTGGACACTGGCGGCAACCCTATCCCCGATGTCCAGGGCGTGGCGAATCGGTGATTTAGTAAAGTCATTTGTGCCGATAATGCTGACAGATGCCATTTATCGGGGCTCCCGTTACCGCGGACCGAATACGCAACTGGATACATCCGTCGTAAGAAAAAAAGGAAGATCGTCATGCCGGTTCGATAAAATTCGAAATTCTAATCACGATCCTCGTAATTAGCGAAGCAAACATCGCCTGTGTTGTCACGATGCGTTGTAGTTTGCACGGAATTCACTCGTTTACGCGATTTCGAGAGGTTTTTCCGACGGTATTTCCTGATAATCCGTATCCAAGTGGAAAACCTGTTTTGCACACGGAAATATATATCCCAGATATTTTATCATTTGGTGCAAACGAATTGATAACACGGTATTGTAGCTATAACTTAAATAAGCTCTAGATAAAATATGCACGAAGAGGAAATTTCTATATCATGAGATACATTATCATAACGGTCTCCCTGAATATCGCAATAAATATTCGAATGGCTAGACCTTTCAGACATATTATCTTGTCAAATTAAAACGCCGTTTATATGTAAAACCAAAATTCAAAATTATTTCTCCAATAATCCTCAATAATTCTTGTCGCATCCACAAATAAACGATGCCATTCTAGTACATTATAGTAACCGAAGTGCGCAAAATCCGAAACGCCCCCATGTATGTTCGCCTCGCCGAAGTATTATATTTTGCGTTCAAGTTTATCGCGATTTGTTTACGCCAACTTGTCACGAGTAGCGCGAGATAAGAACTACTTATCGTTGCACGACCACGTCGTCGTGGGAAGCTTGCGCTCTAGTCTGCTGGTCTTAATGTCGATAGAACTTGCCTGCGTTTGCGTGAGTCCGAGGCTGGCCGCGAGCTCCGCTCTTTCCGGTAGCGCGAGGTACTGCGTTCTCTGAAACCGCCTGTTGAGCTGCTGCAATTGCAGGCTGCTGTAAATCGTCCTCGGTTTCCTCATCTTCTTGCCCTTGCCGTTCCTGAGGGAACCGCCACCGCCGCCGCCGAGCTCGTCGACGAGGCTTCCGCTTTTATCACCCAATGGCGAGAGGTCTGCGAACATGCACCACCCTAACATCAACTTTCAGAATCCTCATCACTGCTCCCGTACGAACTAAAAATAAAATTAAACTAAAACCTGACCGGTATAATTTCGATAATGTATCGCGATATTACGACAACAGAAGAAATGACCGATGCAGTTATCGATTTCTTTCGCATTAATAAATTTGCGATCGCGATGGATATTTCAAGAAGATACCTACCATGTGATGTGAGAAAATAGAGAAAGACAGCAAATAATAAAAAAATTTTTTTAATTATATATTTTTTTAGAAAAATTTGGATGAATAGTTACAACAATAAAGTGATCGATATCTCGTAGTTAACAACTGGATAATTATTTAATAAAATTGGATAACTAAAAATTTGAATTATATCTAATAAATATTATATTTAAAAAGTCGGTTTGAATGTCGGTTTTGAAAAGAAAGAAGAAAAAACGTTTTAAGCAAAGAAACGGGTTGTCACTTAATTAACTTTTCCTCAAAGATGTTTTTTAAAATTTTTTTCTTCGCGATAAAGCATCACATTACACGGTTAATTATAAGTCATTTTTCTGATCGGACGGCTCCGGAGATCACGTAGAATAAAGGCTGCTGAAGCATTCGAGGTGTCTTATCGAATCGAAATTAACGGAAATGACGCGTCGTTTTTTCGAAAAGCAGAGAAAGGGAAACAATAGCACAAACACAGTCGGAATATTTTATTCGACAAGCCGCCCGTAATTATCTGATAAAATAAATGCATTATTCAATTCACATACAACGTATTGTGATAATTAGCACAATGTAGAGAATGCGTGCTCTCGTTACGTCGAAAGAGAGTGGGAGAGAGAGAGAGGAAGAAAGCCCTACAACAGTGCGTTAACGGCGCGGTAATTAATTACGGAGCCATATATCAATCTTAAAGCGATGCAATGAAGTAGCGTAGAGCTCGATAGAGGTGCGCATCGTGCCAGCGCCCGCGCTGCCTATCTCGCGCGGAATCTGTTTCATTATTTTTATATCGCGATTACGAAGTTGCGTGTTTTCATCGGGGAGACACGGGCGGCCTTCCCGGGAGAGAGGAGAGCCACGGACACTTCTTGCACTATACGATAGGCGCGTTTTGTCGTCCGCGAGGGAGGCAGGGAAGTCATCGAAAGTCGGACAAACAGAGATATCGATGCCGAGACTTCAAATTAGCGATGCGACGCAGCGCGTTGACTTGAGGCGCGAGAACGATTATCCCTTCTCCGTGACAATTAGCACGACTATTAATTAGCGTAATTTACGGCGAGTTGTGCCGGACCTGCTCACACGCGTGTGATTCTTCGTGATTTATACATGAGCACATCACGTCTCGGAGGATCGACGGAGGCGCAGATCGATGGAGAGCCAACAGGGATGCTTTGATCGCGCGTAAAAGAGACAATAATGATCCCCCATAAACTTTCCACGAGGTTACATCGCGCTACGGCGATGCAATCGCGTGTTTGCGCTCGTGTTTATCTTCTCCGTGCAATTTCGAAGCGATACTGGGCGTGTGTGCGATATTTAATATCCGTGTAGGCGCCCTCGACTCTTTCACGTTATGATTCAACTCTTTGAGGATATGGCAAAGAGTAGATTAAATTAGCAATACCTTAATCATGTTTACTTTTCGTTTCTGCTGATAAGAAGTTATTTAAAAC